>RXID01015220.1:0-146713 GCA_005019695.1 Trichopus zeylanicus subsp. travancoricus | reverse complement strand
CCGGCGAGCTCCCGCCCGCCCGCGCGCGCCCGGCGAGCTCCCGCTCCCGCGTGCGTTCGTTGGCGAAGATGAACAGTAATGAACAGTACCCTAACCGATACGAAACCGCAGGTTTCGTTGCGGTTCCGGCCGAAACTGCGAACCTTGCTTTTAACACCTTCCTTCAACTGGTTCGGCGCTGGCTTATATTCCGATAAATAATAAGCTGAACATGATGATGATTGGAACATTCATAGTTTGTAGAAAGAAGTAATTTGTAAACTAAGCGAATCTGGATACAATCAGCTGCTGCAAAAGTTTTACGAGCGGAAAGCAGCTAATGTTTACTTGCTTCAGAATTGTTCGAGCTAGCGCAGGATTGTCTGGATGCAATCAGAATGAGTCGGCTGCCCCCTGAATTGCAAACTTCTGAGTAGCTCATTAAGAGAATTGTTGTATTTCCTTGGTTTTGTGTTCTGCCTTTTTTCTCCAGCTAGTGCGTGAACTGTCCATCCGGAAGAGTCCGGAGGAGAAAAATCTAATGTCTAACTTGAATATTTCGATGATAGAAGAAAGATAAAGATAAAAAGATGAAAGATGAAGACTTTCTTTGTTAGTGGAGATTTTGAGGCGTCGAATGAGAGAGATTTATACTTTCAAGTGTCTCCTATTTATAGGAGATGCAGGATTTGACCGTTGTTGATCTGCTCAGGATTTTTCAATTTTGGTTTATTTTGTATATTGCCCTCAATCTCGCTCGTTCGGATGCAGCAATGCTAGCAAGCGATTGAGAATGGCACGCCCCATTTACACAGTGTGCGATATTCCCGACAAATGTTGTTGGGATTATCTTCAATAAACACAGAGTATACTTAACAATTTATGAGTTACTTTCCCGTATACCTATGAAACAAGTAGAACTTAGTAAGATCTTGGGCGTAGAATTTGTTAAAAATACGATAAAAATAAAAAAGAAAATTGAAAAAAGACTAACTCGCCACCACTAGTCTCAAATGATTTCCCTCTGGCTTTTTTGGGCTTGTAAGCTTGTATGTTATGCAAGAATGAGGGTATTTATAAGCTACAAGGACGGAGAAAGCACGAGCGAGTGCTGAGTGGCATTGAGCTAGTTGGCAATAGTCAGTAGGATTTTTCGCCATTTCGAGTACCAGCACATAGGCTCTCATAGAGGACAAGCGCTAATAGGCCAGCACCCTTTCCTTCAATACCAACAGTGCATGGGTGCCCCTACATGGGAAGATGCTAGCCAGGGAGGGGGTGCCAGCGATCTCATACTCAATTTGGGCGTAAATTGGTTTGACTCTTAGCTCCTCCTAGTTACCAGTTAGTGCCCAAGACCCAGTGGGCTTAGTCCCATTGGCTTCCTAAACCTTATCTTTCTCAGCCCATTTATCTACAAATTTTTTTAGCCTAATTTTTTCATTAAACACTAGTTTATTTTTTTATGAAAAGTCTAAAAATGTTAGATTATTATAAGAAAGTTCCAATGTGTCATAATTTAAATATAAATTCCTAAAATCCAAATATTTTTGAATTACTTCGTGAGATTTTATAATAAACATTATTAATGTCTTTTGGAAATTGAAGGAATTTTAAAGTCCAATTTTATGAAAATAAGCTCTTAAACCTTTTAGTTTTGCACACAAGCCCCTACAAGCTATAAAATCATAGCTAAGACCAAATATTATTTTAGACACATAAATGGGTTAAGTAGATCAATTTGGGATTATAGGATGAGATTTTTAAAACCGAGTTAAGTAGATCAATTTGGGATCATAGGATGAGATTTTTAAAACCGAAAAGACTAATGTCTACACTTGTCCCTTCCTTGACAAGACATTTGTGGGATCAAAATTGATTATTCGAAATAATGAAAACCTCGGGAATAACCCTAAATCATAAATCAAAATTTAATTTAATTTAACGTGTGCTATTAGGTATTGTGAGAACATAATTTTTAATAGGCATAAGCCCCTATTATTGTCTGAGAAAGGGAAAAGAAATAAAGAAAGGGAAAAGAAAAAGGAGTGGAGAAGAAACTTTAATGTATGTTGTTGTTCTGCTCCCTCTGCGCTGGACCACGTGGCGCCTGATTTGAATCAACTCAATTTTTGGCTGGTGTTGATGGCATCATCTGATGGGATGCAGAAGAGAATAGGAGAAGTTTGAAGTGTTTCTAATAATTTTGAGCTTCAATGATAATTTCATTGGATGGCGTTGCTAGCAGCTTATCAGAATTAGCCTGAAGTGCTTTTAATAGCTTGAGCTTTAGCGATAACTTCATAACTTGAAATATTTTTGTTAGCTAATAAGGCATTGATAATAATTTCATTTAAATTAAAGTATTTTCATTAGCTAATAAAGCGTTGGCAATAGCTCCATTAACCTTAATGTGTTTCTATAGCGAATAAAATGTAGGCGATAACTTCTTTGGTTTTTGAAGTATATTTATAGTTGATAAGGCATAGGTAATAACTTCTTTGTCGTTTAAAGTATTTTCATACCTGATAAGGCATAAACCATAACTTTATTTGGTACGGTAGCGTCACCAGTAGCTTATAGGATTGGATATAGCTTTGAGAATCGCATCGTTAACTACTTTTGGGGTTAACTAATTTGATGGGTGTATCGTCAACTACTTTTGGGGTTGACCACCTCAAAAGGGTGTATCATTTTGAAGTGTTTCTAATAATTTTGAGCTTCAATGATAATTTCATTGGATGGCATTGCTAGCAGCTTATCAGAATTAGCCTGAAGTGCTTTTAATAGCTTGAGCTTTAGCGATAACTTCATAACTTGAAATATTTTTGTTAGCTAATAAGGCATTGATGATAATTTCATTTAAATTAAAGTATTTTCATTAGCTAATAAAGCGTTGGCAATAGCTCCATTAACCTTAATGTGTTTTCATAGCGAATAAAATGTAGGCGATAACTTCTTTGGTTTTTGCAGTATATTTATAGTTGATAAGGCATAGGTAATAACTTCTTTGTCGTTTAAAGTATTTTCATAGCTGATAAGGCATAAACCATAACTTTATTTGGTACGGTAGCGTCACCAGTAGCTTATAGGATTGGATATAGCTTTGAGAATCGCATCGTTAACTACTTTTGGGGTTAACTAATTTGATGGGTGTATCGTCAACTACTTTTGGGGTTGACTACCTTAAAAGAGTGTATCATTAACTACTTCTGAGGTTGACTACCTTAAAAGGATGTATCGTTAACTGCTTTTAAGGTTAACTAGCTTTAAAGGATGCATCGTCAATTACTTCTAAGGTTAACTAACTTGATGTATCGTCAATGACTTTGAGCACATTATTAGTTGATTTCATTGATTTGGTAGTATTACCAATGGTTTAGGGGGGTTGGGTATAGTTTTGAAGTGTGGTTGACAACTTGGAGTATGTTGGTGATTAATTTCTTTGGTTTGGCTGCATTACCAACGGCTTATGGAATTGGATATAGATTTAAAGTGTGGCTGACAGTTTTGAGTGTATTATTGGTTGACTTTGTTTGGATAAGGTGCTATGGTTGACTGACTAAGCAGTTCAAGTCTACTTTAGTTTGATTTAATTTAAAGCATTGCCAATACCTTTGGATTGGCTTAGCTTGGAAGATGCATCATCAATGGCTTTTGAGATTGACTAGGTTTGAAGGGTGACCAATGGTTTTAACATATTAGCAATTAACTTCTTTATTTTGATAGCATCATCACCAATGACTTATGGAGTTAGATATAACTTAAAATTATTGCTAAAGGCTTTGTAGTACACTCAACAAGACTCAGTTTAATCTAATTTGAACAAAATTTGGTTCATGTTAGGGTGATAACGTCATTCTTTGTTTATGAACTAGGAGTATTGTTGAGGGTTTAGCACACCCAGTGAGACTCAATTTGATCCTATTTTGTTTTATTGGGACTAATATAGTTCAGGTCTAATTTCAATTTCATTTAGCTTAATCGAGCTTGACCTTGTATCAGACCTTTATTGAGTTTGGGTCTACATCTTGATGGACTTCAGTTTAAGTCCAAGTTAACTTAATTCAACTTAGTTTTAGTTTAGGCTCAACCTAGTTTGTTCCTAGTTTAACTTTAGGCTTAGTTTAATCTTGATTTAACTTAATTCTAAATTGACTCAACTTGAATATGATTAGGATTAGGTCTAAGTTTATTTGATCTAGGTTAACTCAATTTGGAGTTTTTTTTGGAGTCCACCTCGATTTGGGATTTAGTCCATTTGTTTGATCAATTTAGGTCCATTTAAGCCAACTTGACCTTTGTCTATTTTCTGTATTGAGTTATTTCACATTAATCAATTTAATTTAAGGGTCCTTAGTTATTTATGATGATTTAAAGTGGACCCATAGCTTGACTTTAAAAGTTAGAACCCGAAGGTTATCTTAGTTCATGAGCTCAAAAATTGGATTAGAGGTGTAAACTCGATGGTTAACTGGGTGTAAGTCTGAAGACTGGTTTAGTGCGAGCCCAAAGATTGGCTGAGATGCAAGCCTAAAGATTGGCTGAGATGTGAGTCCGAAGGTTGGCTAGATGCAAGCTTGAAGGCTAGCTTAGGATAACAAGGATTTTCCATCTTTGAGGGAATCGCAGGTGACTACAAGCAGTGTCAAGAGTTCACCATCTTTGAGAAGGTACGTGTGGTTGCAATGATGTCAAGAGTCCACCGTCTTCCAGGGGCTGTGGGTGGCTACCAGTAATATTGAGCAAGTGGCTGTGAACAATATCGAGAGTCCATTGTCTTTGAGGGGTTGTGGGTGGCCACAGTGCCGATAAAGTTCTGTCAAAAATCAAGATGAGAGAAGATTCTTTTTCCCTTTTTTTTGAACAAACTCTTCTCTTTGAGGGGTTGATGGTGGAAAGGAGGTCAGCTTGGCAGTGCTTGGTTGATGGTGGCTAGAGCTTGGCCTTCTCAATAGTGGGTGAGGTGAATTTTGTGAGGGGCAAAGCTTGCAGACTTGGAGGTGGTGGCGGCTCATGAGCACAAGCTATGGCTCATGGGTTGCTACAAGGAGGTGAAGGTCTGTGGGCAAGCTATCTAAAGGTAGAGCTCCAATGAGAAGGGAGGGCGGGGGGCGGGGTGGGGGGGTGGGGTGGATTAGGTGTTGAATTCCAATGCCAATTATTTTGAGTAAATTTTAAAATCAATTCAATCCATAATCAAAAGTTCTTTAAGTAAACAAGATAAAATAAGGGATAGAGTGCACTAAAATTTAACGTGATTTGGAGACTAACTGCTTCTACTCCATGGCCCTTGCTTTGGTCTTGAGGTAACTCTTCTACTAAGAGTGCCGCTTTTTCGGTGAAGACAACCTCGTACAATCTTATTACTCTAACCAGCAACTATACTCCAAACTGAAGTTAGTAACTCTCAACCACTCCAAATAACCTTGGAGTGGATTGCAAGTGAAAATTTGTATAAATTAGAATAATATTATGCTCACATAAAGTTCTCTCAAGACTAAAGGAAAGGGCAATGAGAGCTAGCTTGAGATTAGAAGGTTTATAGCTTAAGATTGGCTAGTGAATTATAGACAACTTTGATCTCTTTTAACAAAAATTAGAAGATATAAAGGTTCTAAGTGAAAGCCTCTTCAATCTATTTATATGTTTGGAGTCAAATCTAGCCATTAAAGGTGAAATCCCACGCCTTGGTTCGCTCCAACAGTCAAAAAATTAGCCATTAATTGCATAGAAAATCCATACTGAACGTCTATTTTAGAGAATCAAACGTCCAATTCTAATTCATAGAGTTAGCTTCAAACCCCTACCAAATGTTCGATCCTGTATCAGACATCTAGTTAAGTCAAACTCAAAAAACCTGCCAGATGTCTAGTTCTATACCGAACATATGCTCTGTCTTGTACTAAAAGATGATTTTTAGCCTGACTCAGCCGAGCATCTAGTTCAGAATCGAATATCTGGTTCAGTTAAGAAAACTCTATTTAGAGCTTCCTGTAGAAATCTTTTGTGACCTTGAACACTACATAATTTATCTCAAACAAGCTCTCGATACGACTCAAAAATAAAGAGAAAACTAGACCTAGTCGATTTGTTGAATTGCCTTGTCCTTGTTCGGGTTAGTCATGAGTTCTTGGGCTGTTTCTTCACCTCCAAGCCATCTCTATGGGTTCTTCATCTCCAAGCAATTTTTATATCTCATCACGTCATGCTCGCCGATCTATCATTGTGCTTCTCCTTTTCCTTGGAGCTTTCGAATATTTCCTTGAAAGCTTTAAGTATTTTAGCTAAACAAAACTCAAGTAAATCATTAAATATTATTTTTTTTTCATTATCAAAATTATAAAAAAAATAATCTCCCCCTTTTTGATGATGACAAATATATAAATAAAGGATTAAAGCATGGATAACATGTTAAAAAGCAAGACCATGAATATCCAAAGTAAACTTCATGAATATCCAAAGCAAAGTTCTAGCCGCCAATGTACATCATAGGTCAATGTAGCTAGCGCTCTCCCCCTTTTGATATCAACAAAAAGGGACTCATCCAGCTCCATAATAATAAACAAGGTATACCACAACCTGCATAATCAAAAAGAAGCTCCCCCTAACTTGATGCATTAGTTGAATATAATATCTAAGAGATAAGAAGAAGTAATAACAACGCATCAAGGCACAAGGCACAAGTTATAAACGAGAGTTAAAAACATAATACACAAAGTCATAAAACTCCAAACTATACACCAACAAGTCGGATACCCAAACACACTAAAAACTATAATCCATACATGAAAATCAAGGTCCACAGACTCCAGAACTGAAAGAAAGGAAGGTAAAGCCTAAATTTAGGAGCTAGGTCTAGGAGGCAATCAAGGAGTCGAGTGATTCATGAGAGAGTGAATCATCTTTGAGAGTCCATCTAAGAATATGTGCATTATAGTAGACATCTCATCTACGGAGGACCACAGCTGCATCACCTGCTCGGCAGTTCATTGTGCTTGGTCCTCCAAGTGTGCAAGCTTGGCAGCAAAGTCAACCTCAAACTCAGTGGATGATGCTTAGGAAGGTCCAATGCATCTATGACTCCTTCGCAGACTACACTCTGTGATCTCAAGCTCTACTACCTTGGTCAGCTCATCACCACTCTCCCTTTGGATCCAAGAACCATCATGTAAGACCATAAAAAAAAGGGTAAAATGAGAGAAGGTGTCAACTGGTGTATAGGAGTAAGCTAGAGAGGGATCATGCTGAGGAGCTGGAGTACCAAAGTTTCTAAGAATTAAGGTGACGAAGCTGGGAAAGCCGAGGGTGGCATGTAAGTATCTAGTATAATGGCCTATATGGTGGATAATGATGTGAGGTAAATATACCATATGGCTAGTTAACAAATAGAAGAGAAGATATAACTCAATAAATGATACTTCATTTATATGACCACCTTTGAGAAGAATGGTATAAGAAAGAATTTGATGCAAGATATATGCTCTAGGTGGGAGAAGGAGAGATTGAAGCTTCCACTTAGTCTCACCCCAATTTCCCTCAAAGATGGTCTCAACAATCGCCTGGTAAGAGGAAATCTGGTTAGGCTATTTGCGAGTGAGAGTCAATCTCTCCCCTGTAGTAGGTATACCAATAATTGAACCTAAGGGTAAGAGACATTTACCTATCACCATAGTAAGTATCAAAGGTGTTAGAATTTTCATCAAAATTAACTTTTTGCATAAAAGATTCAAACATCATAATCATCGTAGATTTTATGTTTGGTTAATAGCGATGTCCAACCTTGAGCATCAAAAAGGGTTTTAAGGCTGAGAGAATGAAGATTGTCAAAATCAACAATTCAAGGAACAATAATATGATAGTTGGTGAATTTGGTTTGAAATTGAGTAAAAGATTCTAGAGAATGGAATTCAGGGGGGAAAGGATCATTACCAGGCAAAGAAGAGAAGCCTTCACCCTTTCTTTTCCTCGAGGCAAGGCTCTTAAATCTTTTGGCCATTGGCTGAAGAAGGCTTGAAATAGAGGAGTGGATGGAGGAGATACCAAAAATGAGGGACCCAAAATGAGGGATAACACCCTTAGATCGCCAAAGAGGGTGGCCAAAGAGGTTGGGTGGGTTGCCAGAGACAAATTACGTGCAAGGGGATGGAAAATGGATCAATGGCTACGATTTAAATCTTTGAAATTAGACCCCACTATCGCGTATTGAAAGTTTGATTCATGAATTGGACTTTCGATAATAGGAAAATTTCGTATATTGAATTGTTGTATCAGACATCCAATACAAAAAATAACGTTTGACAGGAAGAAAATTGTGTATATTGAATTGTTGTATTGGACATCCGGTATAGAAACAAACATCCAATAGGAAGAAAATTGTGTATGTTAAACTACTGTATCGGACATCCAGTATAGAAACAGATGTCTAACAGGAGATCTGAGAGCGCTGATTTATTTAAAATGGGATGTCCAATTCAGAGAGAACATCTCATCCATCAAAAATACAGAAAAGCAAAGTTGATTCCACAATGCCAAGAATTATAGAAAATCATGAAAATTTTGTAATACTAATGGCATTCTGAATGAAACAAAATCGTGTTTCATCCAAAGGTTTTATAAAAATATTTGTGAATTGATGATCGGTTTCAACATACATCAATAAAATATCCTTTTTCGAAATATGATCTCAAATAAAATGATTATAAATATCAATATATTTAGAATGAGAATGTAATATTGAATTTTTGGACAAGATAATTATATTAGTATTACCATAATAAATTGGTAAGTTTAAAAAAGTATAGCCAAAATCTTGAAGTGTTTGTCTCATTCATAATATTTGAGAGTAACAACATCCTATGGCTATATATTTAGCTTCGATGGTGGAAAGAGCTACTGAGTTTTATTTCTTGGAACTCCATGAGATAAGAGATTTTCTGAGAAACTAGCAAGTTCCACTAGTAATCTTTATATCCACACGATATCTGGCATAGTCTGCATCACAAAAGCTAATCAAATCAAAGAAACTATCTCTTCAATACAATAATCTTAAGTCTAGTGTGCCCTTAAGATATCTAAATATATATTTTACAGCAATTAGATGTGATTTCCTAGGAGATGTTTGAAATCTAGCGCACAAGCAAATGCTAAACATGATATTGGGTTTGCTTACAGTAAGATATAGCAAACTACCAATCATACCTCTGTACCGCTTTTCACCAAATTTTTCTCCATCTTCATACTTGTCTAACTTGGTTGAAGAGCTTATTGGTGTTCCTATAGCATTGCTTCATCTATGTTGAATTTTTTTAGTAGCTCCTTGGTGTATTTGGTTTGGTTGATAAAGATCTCATTCTTCATTTGTTGAACTTGGATGCCAAGGATTCTCCCATCATACTCATCTCTAACTCTTTCTTCATCATGTTTGCAAAAATCTCACAAAGATTTTCATTAGTGGAACCAAATATAATATCATCAATATAAATTTGTACTACTAATAGGTCATCATATATTTTAAGGGGGAATAATATAGTGTTAATGCAACCTCTTTCAAAATCATTTGATACTAAAAAGGAACTAAGTCTTTCATACCAAGCTCTTGGAGGTTGCTTAAAACCATATAATACCTTTCTTAATTTTAGGATATGGTATGAAAAATTCAAATCTTCAAATCCAAGGGATTATTCAACATAAATTTCTTCGGATAGAAACCTATTTAAGAAAGCACTTTTTACATCTATTTGAAATAGTTTGAAACCTTTATGACAAACAAATGCAAGCAAAATTTGAATAGATTTCAAATAAGCAATTGATGCAAAGGTCTCTTCAAAGTCAATTTCTTCAATTTGGTTGAAACCTTTGGTCACTAGTTTAGTCTTGTTTCTAACCACGATGCCATCTTTATTTAGCTTATTTCATAGGCCCATTTGGTACCAATAATTTATTAGTTATTTGGTTTTTGAATAAGCTCCCAAACTTAATTATGCTTAAATTGATTTAGTTCTTCTTGCATGGAAAGAATCCAATTATTATCTTTTTGAGCTACCTCAAGGTTCTTGGGCTCTATATAAGAAAGAAATGCAAAGTGATTTGGATTAAATTTAAGAGCTTGATGAGTTTTTATCCCTTAATCAACATCACCTATGATTTAATCTATTGGAGGATTTTTTTTGAGTCCACTCCTTGGGTGGTTCCATGCCATGCTTTTGCTCTTCTGGCTTAATATCTCCATCACCATCATTCTTCTCATTCAACTTTTTATTAGTTTCACCCTCCTTTCTTTCTGAGATTTGTAAGTCATCCATCTGCTTAGAGATCTCTACATTATTATCAAAAGACTTTTTCTCCAAACGAGGGTTAGCTTCATCAAATTTAACATTTATAAATTTTTCAACAATCAAGGTGTCTTGTTGAAGACTCTAAATGCTCTAGAGCTAGATAAATAGCCAAGAAATTTGCCATCATGAGTTTTGGGATCAAATTTTGATAAATGATCTTTTATATTCAAAATAAAGCTTTTGCAACTAAAAACATGAAAGCATGCAATATTAAGTTTTTTCCATTCCACAACTCAAATGGTGTTGTGTTGAGAATAGAGCAATTATATACCCTATTCAAGATATAACAAGCCATGTTAATGGCCTCCACCCAAAAATACTTGGGTAAGGAGTACTCGTTAAGTATGACTCTTACCATCTCTTGGAGAGATCTATTCTTTCTTTCAACAACTCCATTTTGTTGCGGAGTACAAGAAGCAAAAAACTATGATCAATCCCATTTTCTATGCAAAAATCTTCAAATGGATGATTTTCAAATTCTCTTCCATGAGCACTTCTAATTTTGGAAATTATGTAATCTTTTTCATTTTGAACATGTTTTATGAAACTAACAAATGCATCAAAAGCATCACTTTTGTTGGTAAGAAATAATACCTATGTAAACCTTGAAAAATCATCAACAATTATAAAGGCATAGTTCTTACCTCCTAGACTTGTAGCCTACAGGTCCAAACAAGTATAGGTGAAGGAGTTGAAGTGACCTTATAGTTGACACCATGTTATTGGGTTTGTGTGAAGATTTTACTTGTTTTCTCATTTGGTATGCATCACATACTTGATTCTTGATGAACTTGCCTTTGAAAAGTCCTCTCACAAGTTCCTTCCAATTGATCTTGACAATCAATCCATATATGTGTGTCTAAGTCGCCTATGTCAAAGCCACTCATGATACTCATGGGTTACAAAATATTTTTCTATCCTAAGGTCATCTTGATCAATAGTATAAATATTTCCATCGAGATGACCAACAAAAGAGATATTATTACTATCATTATGTCTTACTATGCAACGGTTAGCCTTAAATAAAACATGAAAGCCTTTATCACATAATGACTAATAGATAATAAATTGTGTTTGAGTTCCTCAACAAGAAGTACACCCTTAACAATTGAGGAGCCAATGAAAATATCACCACCTCTACCAATGATTTTACCTTTACCATTGTTACCAAAAGCAACATATCAACCACCTTTGCTTTCTAACTCCTTGAACATGAATGGATTCCCCGTCATGTGTCTTGAACATCCACTATCAAGGAACTACTTCTCAATTTTCTCCTTAGAGTGTAGGCATAACTAACAAATCAAAATTGGATAGTTACTCATTTTTAATTATGGGTTCTCATGGTTAGAAGAAAATATACATGAGAACATAACTATGAATAATCATGAGAGCAATATCACATGAAGACACTTACTTCTATAATATTACCTAGAGGATAACCATAGATATAACTAGTAGAGGCATATGGGTCATCTCTAGCTACTCCAATCAAAGTCGTGTAAGTGAAGTTTTAAAAACCCAAATTAGTTTAGATTCCTTAGCTTTTGGGAATCTCTTTAGGTACATATATTTTCTTAAGAGAAGGATTTCTTTTAATTGGGCAACTAGATAAGATGTGACCCTTTCTATAACAATAAGTGCAAATCTTGTAAGAGTTTGTTATAGTGGAAGCCTTTACAAAGGTGGTTTTGGTACCTTTGAACTTAGATAATGGAACAAATTCTAATCCAAAATTTATTTAAAATATTTTTTTGACTTTTAAGAATCATATTTAAGGTATTATTTCTATGAAAAATGTTTTTTAAGCCTTTTCTCAAATGACTATTTTCATCTCTAAGCATAGTAAGTTCATTATGGCATTCACAAGTAGTTCTAGAAGATTTCAAGATATTATATTCTATTTATAGAGCATCTATGTCCTTCTTGCAAATGCAAGTGCTTTTAGAAGATTTCAAAGCATCAAAATCATTCTCAAGTCCTTTCTTGAACTTTCTTGTTAGAAGCACCATGTCTTCATCATTCTCTTCCCCTTTTTCTTCACTTGATTCTTTGCCTTTGAGAGTGATGTTTTTCTTCTTCTTGTCTTCATTGTCTTCTTGGATCCAATCCTTCATTGTCATCTCATGAGTGATTAGCAATCCAAGAAGCTTCTCCAAAGGTAAGGTGTTGAGTTCTTTAGCTTTTTGTATTGTCATCACCTTTAGATCCCATGACCTAGGTAAGCATCTTAAGATCTTCCCAATAATCTCATCATTAGTATAAGTTTTACTGAGTTAATTTAAACTATTGATAATATCAGTGAATCGTGTAAATATCTCGATGATAGAGTCATTTGGTTTCATCTTAAAAAGCACATACTGATTTACCAATATGTTCACTTTAAATTTTCTTACTTGTCTTGTACCCTCATAGATAACTTTAAGACAATGCCAAATTTGATGAGCTGCCTCACAAATGCTAATGACAATGAATCTAGTTTTTTGTCACCCTCATCCATTCATCCTTAGGTTTGGGTACCCTCACCCCATCAATTAATTTGGTGGGAGGAATGTACCTTTCCCCTACTAACTGCCATAAATCACAAATCAATGGCTTTAATGAAGATATAAATTCAGGCTCTCCAACAATTAAAGTTAGAGCCATTGAATAGAGGAGGACAAGTGATAGATTTTCCCCCTTGAACAAATGATAAAGAAGTACCAATATTTTTCATAAATAAGGATTAAAAACTCAGGTAATTAAGCTAAAAAATAAGAGTAATCTTACTCCAATACCAATTGAAAGCAAATAAATCACCTAAGAGGGGGGTGAATTAGTTGTTGAATTCCAATGTCACTTGTTTCGGGTAAATTTTAAAATCAATTCAATCCATAATCAAAAGTGTAATAAGTAAACAAATAGAATAAGAGATAGAGTGCACCAAAATTTAATGTGGGTTGGAGACCAACTGCTCCTCCTTCACGACCCTTGCCTCAGTCTTGAGGACTTTTAACTCTTCCACTAAGAGTGCTACTTCGTCGATGAAGCCAACCCCGTACAATCTCCTTACTCCAACCAGCAAGTATACTCCAAACTAGAGTTAGTAATTCTCAACCACTCCAAACAACCTTGGAGTGGATTACAAATGAAAATCAGTAAGAATTAGAACAATCTTATGCTCACACAAAATTCTTTCAAGATTAACGGAAAGGGCACTGAGAGCTAGCTTGAGATTAGAAAGTTTAGAGCTCAAAATTAGCTAGTGAGTTAAAGAAGGCTTTAATCTCTTTTAACAAAGATTAGAAGATGTAAAAGTTCTAGATAAAAACCTCTTCACCTCTATTTATATGTTTGGGGTTAATCTAGCTGTTAGGGGTAAAATCCCATGGCCTGGTTTGCTCTAATGGTCAAAATATTAGTCGTAAGTCGCATAGAAAACCTATATCGAATGTTTGTTTTAGAGAATCAGATGTTCAATTCTAGTTCACAAAGTTAGCTTCAAACCCCTGCCAAACATTTAATTCATTCAGATTCGAAAAGCCTGCTAGATGTCTGGTTCTGTATTGGACATCCGATTCTTCTTTCTACTAAAAATGTGATTTTCAGTTTGGGTTTCTAGTTCAGAACCTGACTTCTGATTCAGTCATGAAAGATCTATTAAGAGCTTCCTGCAAAACTCTTTTACCACCTTGAACACTAAATAATTTATCTCAAACAAGCTCTTGACAAGACTCAAAAATAAAGAGAAAACTAGACCTAATTAATGACGATTTCTTAAGTTGCCTTATCCTTGTTTGGGTTAATCATGAGTCCTTAAGCTGTTTCTTCACCTCCAAGCCATCTTTATATCTCATCAAGTCACAAACAACTATTGTGCTTCTCCTTTTCCTTGAAGCTTTCAAATGTTTCCTTGAGAGCTTTAAGTGTTTTGGCTAAACATTACTCAAGTAAATCATTAAATATCATTTTCTCATCATCAAAACTAGAAGGAACAACACATGATTCTTGGGCAGAGGTTATCAAGGTGGCACAAACGCAATATCTACTGGTGAGCTTGGTAGAGGGCTAGTGAAGATGTCCTCCTTCTAGACTTTGGAGATGTTGAAGAGGATGAGAAAGGAAGAGGAGTTGGTTGCAATTGTGTTGCTCGGCCTTGAGTTTTCATGTTCCAACCCAATGAGGATGACAATGCTAGGTAGGAGGTTAAGGTTGTGGCCACTGCACAAGGGTTGGGTTGCCATCAGTGGTAGCTAGGATCATGTGTTGGAGTGACGTCAAAAGTCGGCGACAGTGGCTACAGGTAGTAACCCATGCATGGGTGGCTAAGGGACATGGGGAGCCTCATAGCAAGAAGCAGACAATGGATGATAAAATGCTCACCAAAGAAGAATAAATAAAGGGGAACCTGAAGTAGCTAAGGAAAAAAAATTGACATGAGAACTCACCCTTCTCCTATTCTTTTCCTTCTTTATGTTCGATTTTTGGTCCTCCCCTTTGTAGTTTCGAATCTCCTCCTTTTTTATTCCTGATCTCTCTTTTTTTTGCATGTCAACATGTTTATATAGAATTCGACGATAAGAAGTTGGGCTAGAAATGATTTTCTTTGTTTGAATTTTTGAATGATGGATATGGATGTAAATATATATGAATATGGCTTATCTGAAATTTGGATGAACATGTGAAGAGATATGGATAAACTTATCCATTGTAGATAATGAAATTTAAACATTGTACTCATCCAGATACTGAAATTATAAAGGGATTATTCGCAATTTTTTTAAAAAATGGACTAAATTATAATTTTATAAATTTTCAAGAGGCTTTTATAAAAATATTTATTTATAAAGTTTTAAAACTTTCAGGGTCATTTTTGAATAAAATTTAAAATTATTCATAAATAAATATTTTCTAGGGATTTATTTGTGAAAAGTTAAATTCTATGGGCTTATTCATAAATATAAAATTTTGGAGGAACTTATTTATAAATCTTAGATTTCATAAGGATCGAATTGTAGCTATCGATCTTTTGAGAGGTTTATTTGTAATCTTTATATTTTATGGGACTGATTTGTAATTTTATAATTTTATTAGAATTTTCTACAAAATTCTTATTTCAAGGACCTATTTGTTTGAAAAATCCAGCCAAAGACCCATTTATGAAGATTTATTTAATTTAAAATTTATTTATAAAATTTTTATATTTAGTCATTTTAGCCTAGGTTTTAGATAAATTTTGGTCCAATTCTGATTCAAAAATCTAGCCCAAGTAGCCTATCTAGATTGGGACTAACTTAAGCCCGAATTTTCCAATGATTTAAGTCTAAATTGAACCCAATTTTTTGTCAAACTCGAACATGATTTAAACTTGACTGAAACTCATATTTGAGTGATAATTTAGTGACATATAAGTCTCAATTTTAATCATATTTTAATTAAATTTGATCTTGGCAAAATCACCTCCAACAACACTAAAAAAGTGAAGTGCGATTAAAGGAAAAATAAAAATTACCATTGAGGATTGACTTGATTAGCTTTTCCTAAGTAAGTTATTAGTTTCAAATGGAATAAGAAGTCAATTAATCAATATTAGGGCCCTGAATTAATTAAAGGGCTCATAAGATTGCCTGTGAATATTTTAGGATGTAAGATGTTGTGGGAGCATGTCAATGATTATGTTCTCACTTATGGTTCAAAGGTAGTTTTAAGGATTTCCGATGGAGCCTTTCCCATCACTATTCTTTTAAGTGATAGTTTGAATGAAATCTAAAGGGGTTGATGGGGGCAAGCCAAGGATAGTATACGCTCTTATAATTCAAGGATAGTTTGAGAGTTTTTGGTGGGACCTTTTCTGCTACTATTCTCATGAGAAGGTAATTGAGTTTGAAGTTGTCAAGTCTATTAGGCTAAAACAATCATGTGGTTGAGTTCTAACCAATTTTTAATATAATGGAGAAAAATGCATGCATACTAGGAATATTATAATGTGATAGTAATTCTAAAAATGTAATATTTTTAATGAAAATGAAAGGCTATGAATGATGGATGATGGGATGTGCATGCAAGCACAACTTTCACAGATGGTTCCTTGAAGGGAGAGAAACTGAAAAACTTTTACAAATAAGCTCCCTCTCTTTTATCTTAAAATGAAATGGTTGCTACTATCTTGACCTAAGCACAAGGATAGAGGGATAAGAAAAAGACGAGAAAAGGTGCTTGTTGTAGTTGCTTTGACTTGGGCATGAGGACTGAGGAGAAAAATGGAAGTGACAACTAGCTAATATTTAAGTGAATTTTGTAATCCAAATCCAATTTTGAGTTTTAAAAGAATTGGAGTTGGACTTTGAGCCTAATTCATGATGGGTGGGGACTAATTCGAAATAAATATGGGCTAAAACTTCAATTCCAAATATTGAATTAAGTTGCATTGATTGATTGGTTCTTAACTAGTCGACTGGCTCCCACAAACCAGGATTGGTAGCACTCTACGAGTTGACCAGTTTTGATAAGTTGGGACCGGCATGTGCTCTATTAGTTGACTAGTTCCTCAACTAGTCATCTAGTTTGGGTCAAGATCTGTAGAATAGGAAACAAATCTTCTTTGAGTTCATCAAGAATAAACAAAATTTTCAGTCAAGGGGATTGAATCTTAGAATATGTTAATTAAAGATCCAAATATGAGAACTAATGGCAAGATCATATCCATCAAATCTCAAATTCAAATCAATTAATGATCCAATTGGAAGATCCTTTGAATCCTATAAAAGCATACAAAGACCAACACAAAGGGACATGAATTTTGGACGAATTATTGGGAGATTGGGAGCACAAATTAGCATGAAAAGGAGGATGAAAGTCAGCACAAAAAAAGAAATAAAAAGATCAAGAGGACATCATCAAGGAAGAGACGTAAGGTTTCCATCTCTTCCCTATCTTTTCCCTTTATCCTTGTTTCTCCTCTACCATTCTCTTCTTTCTTTGACTCCTTGTAAGGTCCCTGCTACCTCTTGTGCTCCTGCTGCCCCCTCACCACCGAAGCCACTCGCGGTCCTCTCACACTCCTGCTGCCCTCTTGCTACCATAGCCACCCGTGGCCCTTCTCGTGCTCTTGCTATCCCCTCGCTATAACACAATTGTGGTCACTTGTGGCTCTATTTTTGCCACAATGTTGTTCGAGTCATGGCCTTATCATGCCACTCACCATGCTCCACTAGCTTGAGGAGTTCAAAGCTCAAAATCCACCATGGAGGTCTCTAAAGAAGAGAGAAGAAGACAATAAGAGTGGAAGAGGAAGGAAGAAACAAAAAAATAAGAGAACATCCCATGAGGGAAACCAAAATAAAAAGAAAAAAAAAAGATGAAAACAAAAAAAGAAAAGAAAATTGAATGAGCTTTCATCAACCATGAGCTAAGGGTAGCCTGCGATCTTGTTCGAAAGTCACCTTCGGCCTAGAACTAGCCTAAGGACTTGTCTGAAAGCCATTTTGACCAAGGACTAGCCTGCATACTCACTCTAAAGTTAATTCGGTTAAGAGTTAGCCTACAAACTCACCAAAAAATCAATCAAAATTAAAGACTAGCCTGCGAGTTCATCTAAAAGTCTATTCAAACTAAATGCTAGCTTAGGGGCTCAGCTAACGGTCTATGTAGATTAAAGGCTAGCTTGCAAGTTCATTTGAATGTCAATTTAGACTAAAGGCCAACCTACGAGCTTGCCTGAAGACCTAAACAACCCAGGATCAGCCCACAGGCTCACTTAAAGTTATCATGATAGTCGATGAATATAAATCTATTAAAATGACTCAATCACATTGAACTGAAGCCAATTAGGCTAAAATAAATAGACAAATTGAATGAACTTGAACAAAGCATCAAAAGAACTTGAATTAACAAAAGAGACGGACTAAAACAAGTCACCAGTCTTGTAGAAAACTTTTGGCTAGTAGTCCAGTTTCACAAGCCAGTTGACCGATTCTCACTAATCAAGGATCAACATGTGCTTTGTCGGTCTATTCGTACCTCAATTGATCAACCAATTTTGATAGACCAAGAAAAATACCTACTTTGTCAGATGACTAGTATCTAGATTGATTGTTTGGTTTTGATAAACTTGGAATGACACTATCTCAGTTAGTCAATTGGTAGCCTAATCAGTCATCCATTTTAGTTAAAAGATTGATGAACCGGGTTTAGATTTAACTCTAATTGGGTCAAGGTTTGATTGATCCAAATGTGGATCAATTCATATCCAAATCAAGTCAATCTAGAATCAAAAGAGATTCAAATTGAACTCAACCAATATTCAAACTAAATCAAAATTAATTTGAATTGAGCTTTAGTTGAGTCAATCTACAACAAAATTGAATTAAACTCTAATTGAGTGAAACCATATTCGAACTAAACCATCACAAGTTCAAATTGAACCTCGAACAACATTTGACCTAAACTGTAACAAAGTTTGAATAAAACTATAATTGAGTCATAAGACCTCTAATTAAGTCAAGCTGCATTCGAATCAAATCAAGTTGAATTGAACTTAAACCAAACCTAATCGGGTTAAACCAAGCTCAAACCAAGTCCCAACCTGTCAAGCCAAGTTCTAACCAAGTCCCAATTGAGTCAAGTCAAGTTCAAACCAAACTCAAATTAGGTCAAGCTAAACTTAAACTCAAACTAGAATTAGGTTAAGCTTGAACCAAAATAGGTTAAGCTTGAACCAAAATATGTCAAACTTGAACCATAATAAGATAAATCTTAACTAGAAATCAAGTTAAACCTGAACCAGAAATCAGTACAAGCTTGATCCAAAAATCAAGTTAAACTTGAACCAGAGATCAGGTCTAGCCTGAATCAGAAATCAAGTCAAACTTGAACTAGAAATCAGGTCAAACCTGAACTAGAATTAGGTTAAACTTGAACCAAGTTGAACCAAGCTAACTTGAAATTGAACCCAAGGCCATTAAAATTTGAATCCAAATCGATTAACGGGTTAAGAAAGGATCCATCAAAAGCCCATCATGAGTTGGATCCAATATCCATCGAGGATTTGCCATACCCATTAAGGGTTGGTCCCAAGATCCATTCAGGATCCCTCAAGAACCCATCAAGGGTTGGATCCAACATCCATTAAGGATATGTTACGAACCTATTAAGAGTTGGATCTGATATTCATTAAAGATCCATGAAGAACCCAATTGGAGATGGACCCAATATCTATTGAGGATCCAATAGGACCCAACCAAGGTAGGATCCAAGATTAATTAAGGTTAGTCGATGAAAAGCTCAAAGCCATCGATGACATCTCAAATTTAATCAACAATAAAAGAAAGATTGTTGATTATTAAATGAAAGATGATTAGCACAAGTGAAGACTACTAATCATTCCTCCAAATCAAAGGTAAGCTTGAACTCACTCAGTGAGACACCTTCTTCAAATGAAATCAACCCTTCAAAGCCAATTAACCCTAAAAGTAGTTGATAGCGCTATTTTCAAAGCCAACCAACCCTAGAAATAGTTGATGATGCCCCTTTCAAAGCTAGTTAACCTAGAAGTAGTTGATGATGCCCCTTTCAAAGCCAATTAATCCTAGAAGTAGTTGATGATGCTCCTTCAAAGCTTGCGAAACTCAAAAGCCATTGGTGACACTCCCTGCAAAGTCACTCAACCCCAAAAGTAGTTGATGGCACTCTCTTCAAAGCCAATCAACCTTAAAAGCAGTTGGTAATACTCTTTTCAAAGCTAATCAACCTTAAAAGCATTTGATGATGCCTCTTTTGAAGCTAGTCAACCCCAAAAGTAGTTTATGATGCTCTTTTCAAGGCTAGTTAAACCCAAAAGTAGTTTATGACTCTCCCTTCAAAGCTAATCAACCCCAAAAATAGTTGATGATTCTGTTTTCAAAGCTAGTCAACCCCAGAAGTAGTCGATGATGCTCTCTTCAAAACTAGTCAATCCCAAAAGTAGATGATGGCACTCCCTTCAAAGCCAATCAACCCCAAAAGTAGTTGATGATGTTCCTTTCAATGCCAGTCAACCTCAGAAGCCATTGATTACACTCCTTTCAAAACTAGGCAAACTTAAAAGTCACTGGTGATGCTTCCTTCAAAGTGAGTCAATCTTAAAAGTAGTTGATGATGCTCCGTTCAAAGCTAGTCAACCCTAGAAGCATTTGATGATGCTTCTTTTGAAGTCAATCAACCTTAGAAGCAGTTAACAATGCTCCTTTCAAAGCCAATCAACCCTAGAATTAGTTGATGACGGCCTCGTCAAAGCTAGCCAACCACATAAACAATTGATGACACTCCCTTCAAAGCTAGTCAATCACAAAAGCATTTGATGTGCTACTTTTAAAGCCAGTCAACCCCATAAGCCATTGATGAGCTCTCTTCAAAGCTAGCCAAATCTAAAAGCCATTGGTGACTCTCCCTTCAAAGCCAGTCAATCCCAGAAGCCATTGTGATACTCCCTTTAAAGCTAGAAAACCTTAAAAGTCTTTGGTGGCACACCCTTCAAGCTAGTCAACTCCGAAAACCATTGGTGATGCTACAAGCCAAGAAAGTCAGCTACATTCATTAGGATGTTGTCAACATGCACAAAAGATCAGCTTAAGACCCATCCAAGTCAAATCCCACTCAATTAATTGCATGGAAATGGGGTCGCAGCGAGCATCATGCTTCTTTCCCACTTCATCTTTCTTATTTTTATACTTTCCATTATTATAGATTTAAATTTATTGTAAAGTGATGGTATGCCCTTACCTAAGCTATGTACCCTTGTTTAAATTAATTAAATCATGTTTTCTTCTTTTTATTTTCCATCTCTATTTTATTAGCTAAATTTTCTCATTTTAGGAGATTCCTGATATTTATTAAAGTAATTAACAAAAGGGGCTTATACCTGCTGAAAGTCATGTTCCTATGGTACCTAATTGCACATTCAAATACCACACATTTTGATTTGTTGTTTTGAGGCTTTTGTTATCTCAGACCACCGATTTTGATCCCACAAATTCTGGTATACCTGATGGTACTTGACTTCTCCTCTAAATATAAAAACCTATCTAATATAATAGAGATATTACCAAAATAGAATTATAATTGGAACTAATCAATTGTGTTCTCTTTTGCAGAAAAAACCATCAAATGATATCAACAAGGAGCATCCCCATCCCAATATACACCATCATCTTGGAGGAAGGATCAGTTGTGCATTTACCTTAGTCGATAATCATCATAGGAGTAGTTGAAGCTCAAATCGAGCTCAAAATCGTCTGAGTCATCCAATTCATGTGGGCACCTACTAGTCCACTAATAGATGTTGCAATCACATAAGATGAGTCCAATTCTCACCTTCCATTAAGGGAAAAGAGACCCAATTTATCATTTCCAATGAGAAGAGTCAATCTGATGAGGAGCCAAAAGTTATACCTCAACTAGCAAAAGCATCCATCTTCTAGAGGTTAGACACAAAAGATATTTGAAGGGAGATCCTACCAACCCAATTGGTGCCAAAGGGAAGAGACCTATGCCACCGATCAACACCCGATTCCTAAATAGGTATTATGCATGAGCCTCTGGGGAAACAACAATAAAATAAAAGTGTCTATGTTCTATCTAGAATGTTTGAATTTCTCGGAAAGAATATCCGGTCAAACATGCACTCCATGTTTCTCAAGTCAGAACATGGACACAAAACCTTGCCCATTTTGCATCTGCGTGGTGAATCAAGATCTACTTTTACATGGAAAATAAAGTCCACTCTCATAAGGCAAATTCAAGATAAATTTGTCCATTAAGGTGAACTAACTCACTTTTTTCTGAAAAGGGGAAAATCCAATTCTATTGTGCCCAGGGCCACCTCAGAATTTGAATGCAAAGGACACAATATTGCAAATAAACTTTGATGCAAATAAAAGCAAAGGAATCCCATAAAATCTTTGCAAAGCACTAATGATATTCCTAAATAAGGCAGATCCTAGGATAACAATAAGCTTCAAATATATAAAGTCTATTGGTGCCTCCCAACAACTATAGCAACTCAGTAGTTACCCACTCATGCTCCTCCATTATCATCTGTACAAGCAAGTATTGCATCAGCAAAAGGGATTGTAAATGAAATCCTCAAGATAAGAGAGAAAAATAGTGAATCATCACCTAATGATGGTGATGGTGGATGGATACCCATGAATGCAAATATCCCTCAACTGAAGTATGATATAGGAACCACGTCTATAATAGAAGTCTAGAATTAGTATATATAAAATGCAAGACTTAGCAAAGTCTGGGTATCCCTCACCATTTGAGTCTAAAATTTTATCAAGAAGGCCTCCAAAATGCTTGTCATATTCACTTGAAAAGAGACAGGATTCTCAACTAAAAAAAGAAGGGAAAAGAAAATAAATATAGGGCAAAAGAACTATCAGTACACATATTTGATGAATGGCCAACTGATGTAGGTGATGGAGAGGCCATTTTGACCCCTCTACTTAAGTCCACATCAGAAGATTGGCAAACTAGTGTCAATGAAGAAAGGGTGCTTCTCACCCTACATTTATGCCAACTGGTTGGTAGGTAGGTGTAGGGAATGAAGAAATTAAATCTTGAGATGATATAGGTGATAGAAGCAATAGTGCCAATCCTAATCCTATACCTCTTGCATATGTCACCAAGCACTTTGGAGCATTAGGAATAGAAGGATCACACACAGATTGAAGTACCTCTCATATTGAACTCAATCTAAGACCTGTATTGCCTCAAAAATATCTATCATCAATGCTATAAGGAGGAATGGTCCACTCTCTACTTGGTCTAGGGCAAGCAATTTATGAGCTAGAACCTACTGTGTCCCTTTGGTCCTATGCCACTACCCTTTGCTACTAATTGCTGATTTTCCATGTTGCACAGGTTTAGCTCATTTCTAAGTAAAAATTCTGGATTAATGCAAAAATATCCCCCGATGCTATTGAATCATGTTATGGCATATAGTTAAAGAACCTTGGCTTCTAGCTCAATATTTGGAATATAATACTCTAAATTATTTTGGAGACAAGTAAGATATAACCAATAGCCCATTAACTATCCTAGACATGATGGCAGCAAAGGAGTGAGAATATTCTCAAGAAAGCCTTGGTCATACTCAAATTACTAGCAGAACCGATGAGGATTATAAGACTTTACAACCAAGTGTCCCCTTGAATGAAGGGGAAGCACCTCATGTCTCAAAGAGATAATATACTCATAAGCTTCTGAAGATAATGAAATACGAGCCACATTTGTTAACATGTTAGAATCAAAGAGAGTGTAAGGGTAAGCTCGCTATTCGAAATTTCGAGAATCTCGCATGTGCATCGTGGCCTCTCTAGAAGAATAAGGAAAAGCAACCACATTCATGATCCGAATTATTTTAGAGATAGGGACCAAACATGAGTAATGTAGCCTCCTGATTTCATCACTAAGCTCCAACTCAGTATATGTCCTTTGAAAGTGGGCATAAATCCAAACATAAAGAAAATTAATGGAAAACCAAGTCGAAGAACTAAGTAATCCTGTAGGGCTATCCATCATTGCTCTAAGATCCACATATGTTAAGCCTAGAATTGTAGGAGCTAGAGCAACTTTTCATCTATGCGCTATCTTATAAGCCATCACCAATGTCTTCGAGTGAATGTACTAATTGCGGTGTGGTAAAATAAAGTGGCAAAGCCATAGACATATGAAACAGCAAAATAAGTCTTGGGCCTGAATTCCAAAAGGATGTCACATGTAATATGCATGACCCAATCAAATCTAGTTGGCTCACTTGTCCAAGTTCTTTCATAGAAGAGCTCAACCCAATGGTCAAGATACACTCACCTCTGATTATTCAGAAAGTGTGTCACCATCCAATCATTAACTCAGAGAAGATCATGCAAAGTGAACGGAAGTTAAAACTTATGTTGCAATTGGTAGGGATATATTCATCATAGAAATCCCCCAAGGATGAGAATCCCAACAAGCTATCTTATGTTCCATAAAGAAATACTAACTTTGTCATACAAAGTGTGGAAGGTATTTGTAACATGATTTCACATCTTGATCACCCTGCACAAAATATCCTAGTCTTGTGCATACTACCCCTTGGATGCTATGACACCCTCCAAAAAATTGAGACCCACTAGTTGAGCTGAGAACTATAATACCATATCATTAATCTACTTTGAATAATTTGGCAAAACTAGAACTACTCTAGCAAACAGCCTAAGGATCATCTCTAAGTAGGTGAACAATTACTCAAGATACAAAATCCTAGGGTTTCTGAAAGCTCTCATTTCCTAAAGTGCCCAACTGGTTCGAATCTGAAGGACTCTCCACTCCATCAGCACATGGCTTCTCTTCTTTGTAAAATCAAGCAAAGGGGTGATAATTATCAAATTTTACTCATCTTTGATGCTCTTGAGGTTGGTATACAATGATTGCCTTAACATTAGTTCCTAAGAGAATAAGAAAGTGGGGTAAAACTAAATTATCTTTTCTCTCATTGAGGATTCTTTCAATCACAAAAGACTCCATAGTACCTTCAAGAAAATAAAAGCGAGACAAACAATTAAGAGAAAAGCCAAAAGCTATTGCTAGAACACTAGAGAAGGAATAAAGAAGCCCACCTATCAAATACTTCTAAATGTCATGTAAGTTCAAATATTCAGTATTGTTTGCACCCACTCCTCTTACCAAAAAAAAACTCATGAAGTGGATGCAAAGATGACACTTTATTCGAGTGGATTTTTTTATATCCAAATCTAACTTTGAGTTGACCAGATTTAGAGTTGGACTTTAAGCCTAATTTGTGATGGGTGGAGGCCAATTTGAAATAAACATGGGCTAAAACTTCATGCTCTAATACTAAATCAGGCCAGACCGATTGATCAGCTCTTCAATCGGTCTACTGGTTCCATGAACTAGGATTGTCAATGCTCTATCGATCGACTAGTTCTCCAATTTTGATAAATTGAGACTATCACATCCTTTGTCAACTGAATGATTCCTCAATTGATTGCACAGTTTGGATTAGGATCTGCAAAAAAAGGAATAAATTATCTTAGAGTTCATCAAGAATCAATAAAATTTTCAGTCAAGAGGATTGCAATCTTAGAATATATTAGTCAAAAATCCAAATTTGTGAAGTAATGGCAAGAATATATCCACCAAATCTCAAATTCAAATCAATTAATGATCCAATTGGAAGATCCTCCCAACCCTATAAAAGCACGCAAAGACCAACACAAAGGGACACAAATTTTTGATGAATTATTGGAGAGATTGGGAGCACAAATTATTACAAAAAGGAGCACTAAAGTTAGCAAAAATCAAGGAGAAAAGAGATCAAGAGGACATCATCAAGGAGGAGAAGTAAGGTTCCCATCACTTCCATATCTTTTCCCTTTATTCTTGTTTCTCCTCTACCTTTCTCTTCTTTCTTTGACTCCTTGTGAGGTCCCTACTACCTCTTGTGCTCCGCTGCCCCCTCATCACCATGGCCACCTGTGGCCCTCTCACACTTCTGCTATCCCCTCACCACTACGGGCACTCATGGCTCTCCTCATGCTCCTACTACTTCTTTATTACAACACCATCACGATCGCCCATGGCATCATCTCTACCATAGTTTCATCCGAGTCACGACCTTATCATGCCACTCACCACGCTCCACTAGCTTGAGGAGTTCAAAGCTTGAAACCCACCATGGAGGTCTCTAAAGAAGAAAGAAGAAGATGATAAGAGTAGAAGACAAAAGAAAAAACAAAAAAAGGAAAAGAACATCCCAGGAGGGAAACCAAAACAAAAGGAAAGAAAAAAAAGAAGTTGAAAACAAAAAAAAAGAAGAGAAAATTAAATGATCTCCCATCAACCATGACCTATGGTTAGCTCACAAGCTCACTGAAAAGCCATTCGATCTAGGGCCAGACTACAAGTTTGGCCGAAAGTCACTTTCGGTCTAGGACCAGCCTACAGACTTGTCTAAAAGCCATTCTACCTAGGATCAGCTTGCGGACTTATCCCAAAGTCATGTTTGGCCTAGGGCTAGCCTGCAGGCTCATCTGAAAGATATTCTAACCAAGGGCCAGCCTGTGGGCTCATTCAAAAGCCATTCTGACTAAGGGCCGATTCGCGAGCTCTCCCAAATGTCAATTCTATTAGGGGCCAGCCTACAAACGTGATCAAAAGCTAATCTAAACTAAAGACTAGGTGTAGGCTCACCTGAAGGTCTATTTGGACTAAAGGTTAGCTCGTGGGCTTACCTAAAAGTCCATTAGGACTAAAAGCTAGTTTGTCGGCTCATCCAAATGGCTATTCAGAGTAAAGGCTAGCTTGAGGGCTTATCAGAAGGTCTAAACAAACCCAAGGTTAGCCCATAGGCTCACCTAAAGTTGTCATGATAGCCTAAAGGCTTTTGAACCAAAATAAAATTGATGGACATAAATCAATTAAAATAACTCAATCATATTGAACTTAAGCCAATTTGGCTAAAACAAATAAACAAATCAAATGAACATGAACAAAGCACCAAAAATAACTTGAATTGACAAAAGAAATGGACTAAAACTAGTCATTAGTTATGTAGAAAACTTTTGATCGATTGCTTGGTTTCACAAGCTAATTGATTAATTCTTACAAATTGAGGACCGACATGTGCTTTGTCAATTGACCAGCACCTCAACCAATCAACTAATTCTGACAAACAATGAAAAATACCTACTCTATCAGATGATTAGTATCCATTTAGTTTGAATAGACCTAAAATGACACCCTCTTAGTCAATCAATAAGTAGCCCAACCAGTCATCCATTTCAGTCAAACAATTGATGAACTGGGTTTAGATTCAACTCTAATTAGGTCAAGCTTTGATTGATCCAAACTTGGACCAATTTAGATTGAAATCATGTTAATCAAGAATCAAAAGAGATTCAAATTGAACTCAAACAACATTTGAACTAAACTAAAATTAGTTTAAATTGAGCTCTAATTGAGTCAATCTATAACAAATTTGAATTAGACTCTAATTTAGCCAAACGACATTCAAACTAAATCATCACATGTTTGAATTGAACCCTAAATAACATTCAAACTATTAATTTATAAGGGGCTCTACCTTATTGAATTTACACTTACCTTATTGGCTATGAATCAACCAAGATATCTAAGCCTACTTATAGTTTCAACCAAATTTCTTATGAAATTATTGGCCAGCGTGTGTCTATTACTGAGCCAAGGTTATCAAGTTTACTACTCAATTATATTTTAACCTCGAATATATCAATTCATTGCTCATCCTTTGGGCTTAATTCTGATAGCCTTTCAACTTGAAATGTCTGCCTTGGTCAACTACCTCAAAGGTTGACCCTTGGTTACCTCAACTAGAATTGATTTTGGAGGATAATTGTTTAGTACCTTGGTTGTCAGATTAAGTTTTGTTTTATGCCTACCTAATTTTATTAAGTTAATCCTTATGATTCTAATCTATCATTAGTGCCCCTAACTCTAGACCCTGTATTGTTGACTTGAGGCTTGACTTTTTCTTCTCTTTCCTTGATGACTGGAAAGGCGATTTAACCCTAGAGATCATGGCCTTAGAAACCTTAGCCCTATATTATTGGGCATTGACTATTGCATCACCCGGGGAATTGCACATTTACTTGTTGTTCCTCCTAATTTTGATGATGGTCAAATAACATTTACTAATCTACTTAAGTTATATTTAGCCAAAATACTTAAAGCTGTCAAGAAAATGTTAGAAAGCTTCTAGGAAAAGGAGAAGTGTGATGGTAGAATGACAAGCATGGCTTGATTAGATAAAGAGATGTTTGAAGATAGCTTGGAGGTCAAAGCCAAGACAACTCAAGAACTCGGCCTTGACTAGGTTTAGTTTCATTTTAATTTTTAGCCGAGCCGAAAATTTATTTGAGATAAATTATTTAGCATTCAATGTTGCATAGAGTTCTATAGGAAGATCTTAATAGAGCTTTTTGATAAAACCGGACATCCACTCCTAAATTGGATGACTGGTTGAGTTAGACTGAAAATTCAAAATTTAGTCCTATGCAGAATTGAACGACTAGTTGATAACCAGACAATTGGCTGGTGATTCAAGTTCTGGTCTATTAAGCAAAATTAGTTGCTCAGTTGGGAACTGAATGTCCGGCTAGGGTTAGGTTCTGACAAAACTGAATGCTCAATTAGGAACCGAATGTCCTGTTAGGCTGTAAGCCAATGCTGATAAACTAAAATTGGACAGCCAGTTATCTGAAATAGACACCTGGTTTGAGGTTTTGGGTCCAACTAACGGCTAGTTTTTTGACTATTGGAGCGAGCTAAATGGTGGGATCTTATTTCTAGTGGCTTGCTTAACCTAATAGGCATAAATAGAGTCGAAAGTGTTTCACTTAATAACTCTTTGGCAATCTTTGCAAACTTTTGCATCTTTTGATCTTTTAGAAAAGTGATCAAAGCTCTTTCTACTCTCTATCCATTGTTGAGCTGTAAGCTTTTAAATCTCAAATAAATTTTTATTGTCTTTTCCTTCAATCTTGAGAGAACTTTGTGTGAGCTAAAGTTGTATCATTTATTTTTGTTTTCTACTTGTAATCCACTCCAAGGTTGTTTGGAGTAATTGAGAGACTCTAACTCTGGATTGGAGTTGCACCTAGTTGGTTGGAGTAAGAGGAGTTGTAGGGGATTGCCTTCACCGATGAAATGACATGCTAGTAGAGTGTTGAAGTCCTCAAGATTGAGGCAAGAGTCGTGGAGTCTCCAAACCATGTTATATTGTAGTGCACTCTTAACTAGTTCTATTTAATTACTTGTACTTGTGATTGTTTGAGAATTAGCTTAGAATCATAATTAGTGATATTGTACTAGTTTTGATTTATTAAAAAAGTTCCATTTGTTCTCAAAAACCTAATTCACACCTCACCCTCTTAGGTGTTCTTTGTACTTCAATTAGTATAAGAGCTTGGTGCTCTTGTTTTTAGTTTAACCACCTAGATTTTTTGATCTGTATTTATGGAAAATTTTGATGCTTCACCATCTCTTCAAGAGGGATAATCTACCACTCATCTACTGCTATTGAATACCACTCATTTTAATTATTGGAGAGCCCAAATTCAAATCTTTATGAAAGCCATTGATTATGATCTATGGTGGTTGGTAGAGGGAGGGTATACTCCACCCTCCAAAATAATTGATCGGGTGAAGGTTCAAGGACAAGTGGAATGAGGTTGACAAGAAAAATGATTCTTTGAATACAAAAGCGATGAATATTCTCTATTATGCTCTTGATCCGTCCAAATTCAATTGTATTAGTATTTGTGAGATGGCTTATGACATTTGGCATTGTCTTGAGGTTATCCATGAGGGTATAAGACAAGTAAGAGAATCTAAAGTAAATATATTGGTTAACCAATATGAACTCTTGAAGATAAAAGCAAATGATTCTATCACAAAGATATTTACATGCTTTATCAATATCATCAATACTCTTAAATCTCTTGGTAAAGTTTATACTAATGATGAGCTGGTTAGAAAGATTTTGAGATGTTTGCCTAGATCTGGGATCCCAAGATGATGGTTATACAAGAGACTAAACATCTCAATACACTACCTTCGAAGGAGCTTTTAGGATATCTCATCACTCAAAAAATAACAATGAAGGACCATATCCAAGAGGACAATGATGACAAGAAGAGCTTGGTGCTCTTGTTTTTAGTTTAACCACCTAGATTTTTTGATTTGTATTTATGGAAAATTTTGATGCTTCACCATCTCTTCAAGAGGGATAATCTACCACTCATCTACTGCTATTGAATACCACTCATTTTAATTATTGGAGAGCCCAAATTCAAATCTTTATGAAAGCCATTGATTATGATCTATGGTGGTTGGTAGAGGGAGGGTATACTCCACCCTCCAAAATAATTGATCGGGTGAAGGTTCAAGGACAAGTGGAATGAGGTTGACAAGAAAAATGATTCTTTGAATACAAAAGCGATGAATATTCTCTATTATGCTCTTGATCCGTCCAAATTCAATTGTATTAGTATTTGTGAGATGGCTTATGACATTTGGCATTGTCTTGAGGTTATCCATGAGGGTATAAGACAAGTAAGAGAATCTAAAGTAAATATATTGGTTAACTAATATGAACTCTTTAAGATAAAAGCAAATATTCTATCACAAAGATATTTACATGCTTTATCAATATCATCAATACTCTTAAATCTCTTGGTAAAGTTTATACTAGTGATGAGCTGGTTAGAAAGATTTTGAGATGTTTGCCTAGATCTGGGATCCCAAGATGATGGTTATACAAGAGACTAAACATCTCAATACACTACCTTCGAAGGAGCTTTTAGGATCTCTCATCACTCAAAAAATAACAATGAAGGACCATATCCAAGAGGACAATGATGACAAGAAGATGAAGAACATTACATTCAAAGGCAAGGAGTCAAGTAGAGAAGAAGAGGAGGATAGTGATGAAGACATGGTGCTTCTAATAAGAAAATTCAAGAAACTCAAGAAGAAGCACATGCCAAGAAAGCCAAGAAAGAGTGAGAGGAGCAACCCAATCATGAAAGAAGAGAAGGACATACCCACATATGTCAAGTGGAAGAAGCCAGACCACATCAAGGCAAATTGCCCTCTTAACAACCAATCCAAGATATTCAAGGCTAAGGAGAAGAAGGCAATGGTGGCAACATGGGATCATTCCAAAGAGGAGAGTGATAATGCCTCATGCGATAATGAGATTGTGGACTCATGCCCAATGGCAAATGAAGATGAGGCATGTGACTTATCATTTGAGGAATTACAAGAAGCTTTTGAAGAATTATTTTCAAGGCATGAAAATTTGAGTTTCAAGCATGCTTCTTTGAGAAAGAAATATCTACACTTGAGAATGATTTTAATGCTTTAATATCTTCTAAAAGTATTTGCAATTACAAAAAGGATATTGATGCACTCCAAATAGGATATGATATTTTGAAATCCTGTAAAACTACTTGTGATTGTCAAAATGATCTTGCCATGCTTAGAAGTGAGAAGAATCATTTGAGAAAAGCTTTACAAAATTTTCGTCATGGAAATACTACTTTGAACATGATTCTAAAAGACCAAAGGAATGTTTTGAATAAATCCATTTTAGGCTTTATTTCAACTTCTAAATTCAAAAGTGCTAAAACCACTTTTGTAAAGGTATCAACTACTGCTCATTCTCATTTGACTTGTACTTATTATTGTAGAAAGGGATATATCTTCACTAGTTTCCCATTTAAGAGAAACCCTTCTCTTAAGCAAATATTGGTACCTATGGGGATAATCCCAAAATCCAAGGAATCCAAGTGAGTTTGGGTTCCTAAAATATCTCTAACATGATTATTGTTGAAGGGATGACCCATATACTTGTACTTGCTATATCCTATGGTCATTCTCTAGCTAATATACTAGAGGTAAGAATTTTATCTCATATTTCTTGCATGATTATTTACTGTTACATCCATTTGCATGCTCCTTTTTTGAAACTTGAGGATCCATAATTGAGAATGGATACCTACCCAATTTTGATGTGTTAGTTGTGCCTATACTCCAAGAAGATGAATGAGAAATGGTTCCTCGATAGTGGATATTCAAGATACATGATGGAGAATCCATCCATGTTCAAGGAGTTGGTAAGCAAAGATGGAAGATTTATTATCTTTGGAGATAATGGTAAAGGTAAAATTACTGGTGAAGGTGACATGATTTTTGGTTTCTCTCTCATTAAAGGTGTACTGCTAGTTGAGGAACTTAAGCATAATATGTTATCTATTAGTTAACTATGTGATAAAGGTTTTTATGTTTTATTTGAATCTAATCATTGCATAGTTAAACATAATAATAGCCACAATATTGCTGTTGTTGGTTATCATGATGGAAATTTCTATACTATTGATCAAGATAATCTTAATATTAAAAAGTATTTTGTAACCCATAAGAATCATGAATGGCTTTAGTATAGATACTTTGGATACACATGCATTGATACTACTATCAAACTCAACCAGAAGGAGCTTGTGAGAGGACCACCCACCCAAAGGCAAGTTCATCAAAGATCAAGTAGGTAATGATGCATGCCAAATGGGAAAGCAAGTGAAGTTCTCACACAAACTCAAAAAGGTGGTGTCAACTTCTTCATCTAGACTTGTTTGGACCCATTGGCACTACAAGTCTAGGAGGTAAAAATTACACCTTGGTAATTGCTGATGACTTTTCAAGATTTACATGGGTTCTATTCCTTGCAAATAAAAGCGATACTTTTGATGCTTTTGCTGGTTTTGCAAAATGTGTTCAAAATAAAAAGGGTTATTTGATTTCCAAAATTAGACATGATCATAGAGGAGAATTTAATAATCATCTATTTGAAGCGTTTTGCATCAAAAATGACATTGAACATAGCTTTTCAACTCCTCGTAATCCATAATAAAATAAAGTTGTAGATAGAAATAATAGGTTTCTTCAAGAGATGGCAAGGGTCATACTTATCAAGTACTCCCTACCCAAGTATGATAAGGAAAAGGCCATTAATATAGCTGTAGGATCAATGTTGACCACTCAGGATAGCAGAGACCCTGAGAAGTGACCTCAAATCATAAATCAAATTTTAATTTAATTTAAAATACACTATCAAGGATTGTGAGAATATGACTCCAAACAGACACAAGCTCCTGTTATTAATTATCCCGATAATTATCAGAAATCTCCTACAGTGAGAAACCTAGTTAATAAAATATAGACATAAAAAGAAAAGAAGAAAACATTCAATTAATTTAAGAAAAAAAATACATGACTTAAGTAAGGGTATGCCCTTACTTTACAATAAATTTTAACATAAAATTATAAAAAATATAAAAGAAATAAGGAAAGAAAAAGAATGGAGAAAAAGCTTTGATGCATACTGTTGTCCCGCTCCACCCTGCGCTGGACCACGTGATGTCCAAGCCAAATCGTGGAAGGAAATAAGAGAAGTTTGAAGTGTTTCCAATAGCTTTGAGTATCGATGATTAATTCATGATTTGAAGTTTTTTCGTTAGCCAATAAGGTGTTGGTGATAACTTCGCTTGGGTTAGAGTGTTTCCATTAGTCAAAAAGGCACTGGTGATGACTTTATTGACTTTGAAGTGTTTCCATAGCTGACAAAATGTAGGCAATAACTTATTTTCCCTTGAAGTATTTTTATACCCAATAAGGTGTAGGTGATAATTTTATTGGATTTTGGAGTATTTCCATAATCGATAAGGCATGATTTTTGAAGTATTTTCATAGCCGGTAAGACATAGGTGATAACTTTATTTAGCCCTAATAGCGTCACCAATAGCTTATAAGGTTGGGTATAGTTTTAAGAATTGCATCATCATCTACTTTTGGAGTTGAATAGCTTGAAGAGGCGTGTTATCAACTGCTTCTATGGTTGACTAGCTTGAAGGGGTATGTTGTCAACTATTTATAGGGTTGACTAGCTTGAAGGGATGTATCATTAACTACTTATGGTGTTGACTAGCTTGATGGGCACATTGTCAACTGCTTCGAGGGTTGACTAGCTTGAAGTGTGGCCAATAGCTTTGAGCATATTGTTGGTTAAATTTATTGATTTGGTAGCACCACCAATGGCTTAGGGGGTTGGATATAGCTTTGAAATATGGTTAATAGCTTGGAGCATATTGGTGATTAACTTCTTTGGTTTGACAGTGTCACCAATTGCTTATGGAGTTAGATATAGTTTTAAAGTATGGCCAATAGCCCTAAACGTGTTGGCGATTAACTTCTTTTGATTTGGTAGCATCACTAGCTTATAAGGTTAGGTATAACTTAGAGGATGCATCATCAATGGTTTCTGGGGTTAACTAGCTTCGAAGTATGACCAACAACTTTAACCATATTGACAATTAACTTCTTTGATCTGATAGCGCACTAACAACTTATGGAGATGGATTTAGTTTGAAGTGTTGCTAAAGGTTTTTGTTACACACCCAGTAAGGCTCAATTTGAACTATTTAGTTTTATTTAAACTAATTTTGATTTAGATTAGGGTGGTAACATAATTCTTTATTCATGGTCTTGCAGTATTATCGAGGGTTCAACATACCTAGTGGGATTTAGCTTGATCCTATTTAGTTTAGGTCTGAGTTTGATTTCATTTAGTCCAATTTGACCCTGTGTTAGACCTTTGTTGAGTCCAGCTTTGCATCTTGATGGACTTTGGTTAAAGTTCAAGTCAATTTAGTTTAGCTTGGTTTCAATTCAAGCTCAACTTGGCTTGGTTTTGGTTTGACTTTGAGTTTTCCCTTTTTTATTTGGACTTGATTTAACCCAATCAAGGTTTGATTTAAACTTAGTTTAATCCATATTCAACTTGATTTTAAATTTGCATTTTTAGAGTCCAACTCAATCAATTTAGGTTCATTTGAGTCAACTTGACCTTTGTACATTTATTATGATTGAGTTACTTCAATTAGTCAATTTTATTTGTAGGTCCTTGACTATTTAGGATGCTTTTAGGTGGACCCATAGCACAGCTTTAAATGTGTGAACCCAAAGGTTGGCATAGTTTCTAAGCTCGAAAGCTAACTTAGTGCAAGTCTGGAGGCTAACTAGATGCGAGTTTGAAGACTAGCTTAGAGGCGGGCTTGAAGGCTAGCTGAGGTGCAAGCCTAAAGGTTGGCTAAGTGCCAGCTTGAAGGCTAGTTGAGTGTGAGCCTGATGACTGGGTAAGTGAGAGCCTAAAGGCTGACTAAGTGTGAGTCTGAAGGCTAGCTGAGTGTGAGCCTGAAGGCTGATTGAGTATGAATCCAAAAACTAGCTAAGTGCAAGTCCAAAGGCTGGCTTGGATGCTAGCTTGAAGAGTGGCTAAATGCCAGTCTAAAGGCTCACCAAGTGTGAGCCCAAATATTGGCTTGGATGTGAGCCTGAAGGCTAGCTGAGTGTGAGCTTGAAAGCTGGCTGAATGCAAACTCGAAGGCTGAATGAGTGTGAGCTCGAAGGTTGGCTTAGATGCAAGCCTAAAGGCTAGCTTAGATGTGAGCCCAAAGACTAAATGACTACGAGTCTGAAGGATGGCTTAAATGTGAGTCTGAAGGCTGGCTTGGATGCGAGCTCAAAGATTGGCTAAGTGCGAGCTTGAAAGCTAGCTTAGATGTGAACCCAAAGACTGGCTAAGTGTGGGCCTGAAGGCTAACTTAGATGCAAGCCTAAATGCTAGTTGGGATGTAAGCCCAAAGGCTGGCTGAGTGCAAGCTAGAAGGCTAACTTGGTGCAAGCCCGAAGGCTAGCTAAGTGCAAGGAGGATCTACCATCTTCAAGGGGTCGCGAGTGGCTGTAGTGGAGTCATGGGTTCACTATCTTCATCATCGCCTTCAAGGAGCCACAGGTGGCTGCATGTAGTGTCCAAAGTCTGCCATCTTTGAGGAACTGTGTGTGATCACAATAATGTCAAGAGTCCACCATCTTCAAGGGGCCGTGGGTGGTTGCGGTATTAGTGGAGTTCCATTGTCGTGTCAAGGATCGCTAATGGCCATCATGTTGATGAGGTTCCATCAAAAATCAAGATAACAAAATTCTTTTCTCCATCTTTTTTTCTTTTTTTGAACAAACTCTTTTTTTCTTTTGTTTCTTTGGCCAAAGTTTTTCTCTTTATTTTTACACAATGACTTTTTTATTATTTATTTTTTCCTATTTCTTCTTCCTCCTTAAGATTGAAACCCTTATCTCCTATTTTTGGGCTGAAAATTTTTTTTACACAACAACTTTTATTTTCTTTTATTTTTCTTCTATTTCTTCTTCTTTCTCACCTAAATCAAACTAAACCCTTGCTTTCTTCTTCACGATCAGGCCATGGTGTCCCAATCTACTTTCTAGCTGATTTGGCCATCTCTTGGCTAGATTCAGTCGTTCCTCCCTGTGGCGAGGTGGAGGTGGCTCGGCGGGGTAGAGGCAGAGGTGGCAATGGCTGACATGGGTAGAGGATGCATGATGGGTTGTTGACATTTGTCCAATGAAGAGAAGCCACAAGGCAGGTTTGACGAAGGCAACAATGGTAGCACAAGTGGGATCATGCGGATATGGTGGTGGTTTGTGCAAGGTAAGGGCCGAAGGTTCTACGAGTGCAGTTTAGTGTAGCCTAGAATGCAGGCTGACATTGTTTAGCAAAATGAATATAGAAGACCGGAGCTATGACGATGAAGAAGAACCTATGGGAACAGAACAAGAGAAAAGCAGGGAGGAAGAAGAGAAAATAAGGTAAGAGATCACCTTCTCTTCTCATTCCTTAGCTCCCTCACCTTTAGACTATGTATTACTCATTCTTTTCTTTCAATTCACGGAACTCTCCTCTTTGATCCCTGCCTCTGGGATCCGATCTCTCCTCTCTTTTTTCTTGCAGGACTTTTAGGATTTTTATAGCCCACAAGTGGATCAGATCATCTTCATTTAAAATTTAAATTATGAACATGGATAATGATCTTTTATTCAAATTTTGAATGTAGATAAATAGATGTGAATGAGATTTATTTCTATCCACTACAACTTCTATTATTGCTACTACTATAATACTGTTATTGCTGTGACTACTACTGATCTAATAGTAATAGTACTAGTATACTATAATACTACAACTGTTATTATGATTATACTATTACTACTACTGCTATAACTATACTACCACTAGTACTGCTATTATTATACTCTAACTACTAATATACTACTATTAGTATACTACTTTACTACTATTGCTATTACTACTACATTACTATACATCTATTTGTTTAGATAAGGATTTGTTTGGATAAAAATTTATTTGGATAAAGATTTATTTGGATAAGAATTTATTGGATAAAAAATTATTTAGATGATAATTTATTTAGAAGAGAATTTATTTGGATAAAAATTTATTTGGTTAAGGACTTTTTTAGATAAGGATTTATTTAGATGATGATTTATTTGAATAAAAATTTATTTGGATAAGGAATTATTTAGATGAGAATTTATTTGGATGTGTATTTTATTTGAATGAGAATTAGCTATGGAATGATTTATTATTTGAATTCGTTATAGATGGATATAGATGTGACTAGATGAGTGTTTATTTACCATAAATGACAATGATTTTGAATATTACACTTATCTTAGATATTGAATTTATAAGGGGATATTAATCTTAGATATTGAATTTGTTTCTATTAGACAATAAGGTATAGACAATAACTCCATTGATCTTGAAGTGTTTCAATAGCCAATAAGATGTATGCAATAACTTCATTGGTTTTTTGAAGTATTTTCATAGCTAATAAAACATAGGTGATAACTTTTTTGATTTGATAGTGTCACCAACAGCTTATAAAGTTGGGTATAGCTTTGAGAATCACATCGTCAACTACTTTTCGGGTTGAGTAGCTTGAATAGCGTGTTGTCAACTACTTCCAAGGTTGGCTAGCTTGAAGGGCGCATTTTCAATTACTTCTGGGGTTGACTAGCTTGAAGAGTGCATCACTAATTACATTTGGAGTTGGCTAGCTTAAAAGGGCATGGTGTCAATGGCTTTTGGGGTTGACTAGCTTAAAGAGCACATTGCCAACTACTTCTGGGGTTGGCTAGCTTCAAAGGGTCTGTCGTCAATGATTTCTATGGTTGACTAGCTTTATGGATGCATTGTTAACTACTTCTGGGCTTGATTAGCTCGAAGTGCAACCAACAGCCTTGAGCATATTGGTGGTTGACTTCATTGATTTTGTAGCATCACTAACGACTTAGAGGGGTTAAATATAGCTTTGAAGTGTGGCCAATAGCTTGGAGCATATGGGCGATTAACTTCTTTGATTAGCAACATCACCAACAACTTATGGGGTTAGATATAGTTTTGAAGTGTAGCCGATAGCTTTGAGCATATTGATAATTAACTTTCTTAATTTAGTACTATCAGTAATGGCTTATGGGGTTTGATATAACTTGGAAGATGTGTCGTCAATAACACCGGGGTTGACTAGCTTTGAAGTGTGGCCAACAACTTTGAGTGTGTTGATAATTAACTTCTTTAATTTGATACCATCATCAATGGCTTATGGAGTTGAGCTTTAAAGTATTGCTATAAGCTTTTGTAGCACACCCAGTGAGACTTAGTTTAACCTTATTTAGTTCTCTTTGAACTAATTTTCATTTAGTTTGGGATGGTAATATCACCTGTTGCTCATAAGCTTAAATTATTGTCGAGGGTTCAGCACACCGAGTGGAACTCAGTTTAACTCTATTTAGTTTGGGTTTATGTTTGATTTCATTTCACTTAAGTCGAGTTCAACCTTATGTTGGACCTTTTATCGAGTCCTGATTTGGTAGACTTTGGCTCAAGTCTAAGTCGATTTAGTTTCAGTCTAGGCTCAGCCTAACTTAGTTCTGATTTGACTTTGAGCTTAACCTTGTTAGTTTAGACTTAAATTAACTCAATTAGGGTTTGATTTGAGATTAGTTCAGTCCAAATTGGATTTAATTTAAACTTAACTTGAGTCTAATTAGGGTTGAGTATGAGTTTATTAGGTTAAGTTAACTCAATTTAGATTTTTTTTGGAGTTTAGCTCAATTTGGATATTATTCCATTTGTTTGATCAATTTAAGTGCATTTGAGCCATCTTGGCCTTTGTCCATTTCAGTGTTATTGAGTTACTGTATGTTAAGTAATTTGATCTGAGGGTCCTTTGTTGTTTATGATGATTTTAAACATACTCATAGCCCAACTTCAAATGTATGAACCCAAAGTTTGACTTAATTTGCAAGGTCAAAAGTTGACTTAGTGAGAACCCAAGGACTGATTGGGTGTAAGTTTGAAGATTAACTTAGATGCGAGTCTAAAAACTCGCTTAGTGTGAGCCTGAAAGCTAGTTGAGTGTGACCTGGAAGCCTTATTGGATGCGAGCCCGAAGGCTGACTAAGTGTCAGTCTGAAGACCAGGTAGGTGTGAGTTGAAGGCTGACTTAGTGTGAGCCTGATGACTTGCTAAGTGTGAGCCTAAAGATTGGCTAAGATGCAAACTCGAAATTTGACTGAATACAAGCCTGAAGGCTAGTTAGGTACAAAGCCTAAAGGTTATTTGAGTGCGAGCCTTAAGATTGGATAAGTACGAACTGAAAGCTATTTGAGTACGAGCCTGAACGATAGCTTGGATGTGAGCCCAAAGGCTATCTTAGATATGAGTCTAAAGGCTGGCTGAGTGCAAGTTCGAAAGCTAGTTAAGTGTAAGTTTGAAGGCTATTTGAATGTAAGTCTGAAGGCTGGTTGAATGCGTCTAGGATTTACTATCTTCGAAGAGTTATGGGTGACCATAGCGAGGTCATGGGTTTGTCATCTTTATGGCTGTCTTAATTGTTATTTTCAAGAGGTCGTGAGTGATCATAGTAAGGTTAAAAATTTACCATCTTCATTATCATGTTCATTGTTAAGGACCACAGGTAGCTGCATTATTGAAAACTCTTTTTTTGATTTTTTTTTGGTTGAATTTTTCTTTTTTTTAAATTTTTTTTTTATTCATTTGTTTTTTTCTTCTCCCACCAACCCAAAAACCTCTCCGTTATTTTTGGCCCTTATTTTTTCTATTTTTGCTGCACAAGCTTCATTTATTTTATATTTTTTTGGTGGCTTCTTCTTCAAGCTTCACCTAAAGCCCTTCCTTCATCTCATGACCGAGCCATGGTATCCTGGTCGCTTCCCCACCCAAATTTGGCTATTCCTAGGCTAGATCCAGTTATTCCTCCAGCAGTAAGACAGAGCTTTGAGCAACAGAGCCTCCCGACAATGATGATGCCGGCGATGAGGATGATAAGGAGGCAACGAAGGAAGAGGGCTTAGGAATTGGGAGTGACAGCTGGCGTTGTGTAGCAGACAGGCTAGGCCATAGCAGCAGCATAGCTCATTTGAGAAGTCATCTTAAGGTTTGAATATGCTTACTTATTTTTTATGCATTTTTGTTCATGTTTCTAACTTTCTATGGTCATCTCTTGCAGATTCATTCTTATATATCCTTATCATTCATGTGCATCACAGCATCAGTGCATGTGTGAAGTTATGATCTTATAGTCCTTAGTTCCTTACCCAGTTACCTACTTACCTGATATTTTCTTAATTGCTTTTACTGTAATGATATTTTACTATGTTTTCTAGGTTCAACAGTATGATCCAACTATCCAGGGACAGATATGTATCCAACTATTATTTTATAGGAGCAGCCGAGCAGGTTGATGCCTGAGGGGAGACATCTTCGTTTTTGATGATGCATCAAAGCCATCTGAGCCTCTTGAATTTTTGCTTTTATTTGAGGTTTTTTGGTCTTTGGTGTTTTGATGCGGAGGTGTTCCAATGATCCCCTACTCTGGCTTCGTCCTCTTCACTTTGTAGGCTTGTAGCAATGGCATGGTTGTTTGGATGGCCTGTGAAGGCAACCACTACCTACCATTCGCTCACGGGGAGAGCCAAAGAGGGATGCTAGGTATGACGGTATAAAGCGAATATGACGGTATGACCCTCTTGGAATTATTTTTTGGTTTTTTTAATGATATTTGTTGAATTTTTCATAAGCTGTTTGAGGCGATGAAGATGTTGAATCATTGGCTCATTGCCATATGCTATGCTCGCATGTGGGTAAGTGACTGATTGGACGATTGTCTCCTTCTTTGGCTTCACCCTAGTAATGTTATGTTGCTTGGAAGTTGGAACTTCTAGTTCTGGCTTCTATTCTGTTACTTCTGTACACGGGACTACAGGAGATTTCTCAAGCTTTTCTTAATGGACCATTTGGCATGATATAATCCTTCAAAGTTCAAATGCTAACTGATTACTGAATTGATCATATTTATTCTGAGCCACATAATTACAATTGTTGTCTTGCAGCTTGCTGATGCTGGGTTATTTGACTTGTAAGAATGATATTATAGCCTTATAGAGTTATAAGATTTTCCTGCTACTGTACATTGTCCTGCAACTCTGCAAGCATGAAGTTGAACTGTTGAAGTGTTCTGCAGCAGTGCAGCTTGCCAGCTTCAGCTACTATACAATATACATTGTCTTGTTGCTCGCCTGCTCCTGCAAGTATAAAGTTGAAGTGTTGAACTGTTGAAGACTTGAAACTTGAAAGTCTTGAAGTGTCTTGCTACATGAAGTTGAACTGCTGAATTATTGAGGTGTTTTGCAGCTTGCCCGCTTCTGCTAGACTGCTACTATACATTGTCCTGCTGCTCTTGCTGCTCCTGCTGCTGTGCTGCTCCTGCAACTTGAAGACTTGATTTACTTGAAGTCTTGAAGTGTCTTGTTACATAAAGTTGAGCTGTTGAAGTGTTTTACAGCTTGCCCGCTTCTGCTAGACTGCTAGTCTGCTACTATACATTGTCTTGCTGCTACTACTCCTAGCCTCCTGCTGCTCCTGCTGTGTTGCTCCTGCTGTGCTGCTCTTGCTGTGCTGCTCCTGTGCTTCTCCTGCAACTTGAAGACTTGATTCACTTAAAGTCTTGAAGTGTCTTGTTACATGAAGTTGAGCTGTTGAAGTATTTTGCATCTTGCCCGCTTCTGCTAGACTGCTAGTCTGCTACTATACATTGTCCTGCTGCTGCTGCTCCTAGCCTCCTACTGCTCCTGCTGTGTTGCTCCTGCTGTGTTGCTCCTGCAACTTGAAGACTTGATTTACTTGAAGTCTTGAACTATCTTGCTACATGAAGTTGAGCTGTTGAAGTATTTTGCAGCTTGCCCGCTTTTGCTAGACTGCTAGTCTGCTACTATACATTGTCCTACTGCTGCTGCTCTTAGCCTCCTGCTGCTCCTGCTGTGCTGCTGCTGTTGTGCTACTCCTGCAACTTGAAGACTTGATTCACTTGAAGTCTTGAATTGTCTTGCTCCTACTTGTGCGGTTGTGCCATTGTGGCATGTGAGATACTGAGATTAACTAATTATTTATTGGGTTGCAATTTGCAAACTTGGAATTAGACTCGGTATCAGCCTATCATGGTCAGATTTAGGGTTAGTATAATGTATATCTTGTACTAATTTTTTTTCCCTTATGCAAATGACCAGATCGATTCATCCAGTCCAGTAAAAATTTGGTTTGCAATTCGGTTATAACCGAACCGAACCGAAATATTTCAGTTCGGTTCTGGTTCGATTTTTATACTATTCGGTTCGGTTTGGTTTTGGTTTTTGAAAATTTCGGAAATTTCGGTTCGATTTATTCGATTCGGTTTAGTTCGATTTTAACCGAATGCACAGCCCTAACCAGCAGCCCTTCGACCCAATCGCCGATCCACACCACCTGGCCCCCACCCCGATGCGCCGTCCCAGCAGTCGTCACTCCCGCAGTCGTTGTTGCCGCCCCCGCAACCGCATCACCGACCCTGTCGTCTATTTCCACCTCCTCTAGTCCAACCCGGACCCCGCGCTCAAGGTTGTCTGACGTCAACTACTTCGACTAGCTTCCCACCAGAAAATCCACGCTTGAGCGAGTTCAAGCCGTCAAGGACCTGCTCCAGCTTTTGATTGCTTGTTGGGCCTTGTGCAACTGCCGGAAGTCGATTGCTTTGGTCGCACCGGTCGTCTGAGCTTATACCAGCGGTTGGTGGATGAGAAGGAGGTTCATGGGAAGTCCCAGAGGGAGGCTCAGGGCTTGGTTGAAGGTGTTGTGGGATACATTAGCATTTGCAGCAGCAATTGTTGGCACAATGATTTGTAAAAAATGTTTTAGGGGTATATTTGCAAAAAACATCTTCCATTATTTTAGTTAATTAATTTTTCAATTTATCATTATATTAAGATATATTATTTTTAAATTTTTTAAAAATATTTTGTAAGATTTTTTAAATTTTTAAAGATATATTTACATAAGTACCTTAACTAATTTTATTTTGAGTCAATTACATATAATTCCTTGAAATCTTAAAAAATTGCATATTTCTCCTTCAAAGGTAAAGAATTGTATATCTCTCCTTAAACGTTTACTGTCATTGCAAAAATCTCAAAAAGGACAACAATTAAGGACTCCACAAATGCATTTAATCCTTTTAATTTTTTAATATTTGTAATTTGCAATAGGAACTCTTTATCTTTAAAGACTTAACTTTGTTTTTTTTTTTGTTTTGGTATTTACTTGTTCTCAAACTAATTATAGTTTATTTTTTGTGATGAAATTTGAAAAAGAAATGTATAAGTTTGGTTTTATTTGAATCAGAGCAATGATAAAAAAAAATATGAAAGTATATTTTTGTTGGATAACAACTTAATAGTATATTATTATCAATTTGGGACTAATCTGGACCAATTCTAGGAGGTTACTTGCCAAAAGCTTTATTTCAGAAACTGATTTATAATTTTAAAAAAATAGAAATTTTTTTATCAAAATTAGTTATAAGAACTTATTTGTAAAGTTTTAAAACCTTCCATATCTTTTTTGTAAAATTTTATTTAAAAAAGATAAAATTTGGATATATTTATAGCTAAAAATTTTTTAGAGGTTTATTGGTAAATGTATAAATATTAAACTTATAATTTAAAACTTTAAATTTTAAAAACCTTCAAAGTTCTTTTTATAAAATTTTATTTAAAAATAATAAAATTTGGATTTATTTGTAAATTAAAATTTTTAACAGGCCTATTTATAAATATATAAATATTAAACATAATTTAAAGTTTATTGGAGGGTTTGTTTAAAAATAAATCTTTCATAAAAAGATCCTTTTCATAAAATTTTATTTGAAAATAATAGAATTTGGACTTATTTGTAAATAAAAAATTTCGAAGGATCTATTTATAAAAGTACAAATATTAAAATTATAATTTAAAAAATTATGGAGGTTTTATTTATAAAAATAAACTCTCCATAAAATTTTAAAACCTTCAAGGCGTAAAATATTATTTGAGACTTGATAGAATTTGGACTTATTTGTAAATAAAAATTTTTGAGGGATGCATTTATAAATACACAAATATTAAATTTATAATTTAAAATTTTACAGAAAATTTATTTGTTAAAATAAAAAAATTTGGGAGAAAGAGACGAAGATGAGATGTTAATAAAAAAAGATTTCATAAAAAAAAAATAATAATAATTTGAGGGTTGAAATAACAATTTACAAAGGGTAAAAGAGCGAATTGTATGTAAATACTGAAATTTCAGGAATTTCTTATAAATAAAGTAAATCTTAGAGTTGTATGTAAAAATTTTTAAATTAAAATTACAAAAAAATTTCTTATGAAATTATCATAAGGGTTTTTTCATCCTTTCAATTGATCCCAAATGGTATCAAAATAATTATACTCCAAATATTCTTTAATTTAACGATAAAAAAAAAATACTCAATGAGGTTTTTACAACATATTTAATAACCTAAAGAGAAATATGTAATTCTTTAACTTTGAAGGAGAAATATGCAATTATTTAAAATTTAAAGGAGTTATATGCAATTGACCTTTTTATTTTATAAAATTTTATTTAATCATTGTGTCAAGTTGATTATTATATTACAACATCTTAATTTCTTAATTTTATTATATTATTTTATTTATTAATAAATGTTATAATTCTAACTAAGGTAGTGTATCAAACAATTTCTCAATATCCATGTACTAATGCATCCAAATAACCAAATTCATAAAATCCACTTCAAACTTTCTTTTATAAATAACTGTAGTTATGAAACTCACGAAAGTATCACTTTTTTACTTTTATATTAAAATTTATCAAACTATCCAAATTGCACTTTTATTATACATTTAATTAAGGTTTTTGAATTTTGTGAAGACAATGTATGTTGATATGCATTATTTGCAATTAGTTAAATATAAGAGTTCTTCATTTATTTATTTATTTTTAAATTTTAGGGAATATAAACGAAGAACGTTAACAACAATTTATATTAATTATTTGTCTTTTTTGGGATAGTATGGGTCCATAGCTCAGTGGTAGAGCAATTGACTGCAGATCAATAGGTCACCGGTTCGAACCCGGTTGGGCCCTGTTTTCTTTGATTTTTAAAATTTACGAAACCCTATCAAAACAATAGTAGGTATTGTTATTGATATTTTTAGTAATTATCAATTGTTATATTTCTGCCAGCAATTTTAGCAAAAAAATTGTACTTTTTATTTGGGTATGCAATTTCAGTTTACAATTTTATCTGTAGTATTTTTAACCATTAATGTATCTCTCGTCCAATTTATTTTTATTAAAAATATTTTTGTCAAGTAACTATCTCTTTATAGTAAATTTGTGAAAAATTATCTATTTAATTATTACTGGTAAAAAATTAGTCGTCTTATAGTTTAAATTTCCAAAAAAGCACATTTATTAAAATATTTAAAAAATTAAATTAATACAATACAATTAAACTTTTCTTATTTGATTTTGATTTGATAATTATTAAATTAAAATATAAAAATACTCTACCTATCTCAATTTCTATAAAAGGTTAGCTTTCAATATTATGAAATTAAAAATTAAAAATTTAATTTTGTCAAATTGACTATCGATGATTATAAATCGGTTATCCAAACTAAAATTAAATAAGAATAATATGATTTTTCTATTAATATAAATTATAAAATTAAATTAAATTATAATATTTTTAATATTTTAATTAAGTTAATTTTTTATAAATTTATAATATAAGACAGTAATTTTTTTATAATAATAATAAAAAATGTTATTTTGAACATCCACCTTATGACTTTCCCTCAGATGAGATATAAGGTATAAGACATCCCCTGTGAACGGACAATATGAACCTGGATTTAGGCAACTATATGACATGTAAATACACTGCGCTTCGGATTGCACCTTGCTGTAGTAGGGAAACATCTCCTGGCAACCCAGATGACGAAATGCACATGGCAGATGGAGTGACTGCAAGCTTCTCAAGGGCTAAGCATCGTATGTTTCCAATTTCCTTTCAGCAAATTGGGCACTTATAATTAACTTTTCCTTTGAAAGTCGAGCACAGCGTATGTCCATTGGGACACTGCATTTAAAAAATATAAAAGATATCTAGGAAAACGTATCATCCACAATAGTAACATTTTATGTAATAATCATTTCTAGGAAGAAATAGATGCAGAATCCAATCCCCATGACATTTCAACTAAAACAATTTATTGTAATGATCTTCAATAATAAAACCTCCTGCTTTGTTAGATTTTAAAATTTTAGAATTCTTTAAATATTATAAAGTTTAGTGTTTGCTACACCAATTTTTTAAAATTCAGAATTTTAAAATTTCAACAAGTTTGGTATCCATCACAAATAGTTAGATTTTAAAATTGTAAACTTTATATTTCAGCTCACATGTTAGACTCTAAATTCTATTTTTATTATTAAATCACAAATAAATCCCTAAAATGTAATAAATTTATAAAAATAATATCTAATTTTTTAAAAAAATTATAAAAATTATTAAATTTTATTTTGCCTAACAAAAAAGTTTAACCAAACAAACACCAAATTTTGAAATGTGAAACTTAAAAGTTCTTCAAAACAAATACACTATTTTAATTTTCAAATTCATGAATTTTGAAATCTCAAGACTTCAAAATCCTGAGAACTTCACAGTCTAATAATACAAACAGCAGCTTAATGAAAGGAGATATTCATTTTTAGCCTTAACTAGAAAAGCATGCTCCTCATATCACCCTACTTGGATAGAATTCTCTCTGCGCATCCTTCTAATCACAATGATCACGTTTCTACTAAATCCAAATGCACCATAAAGACATGGAATGATTACAAATACTCATCCTCATTGCAGTTAATTCAGTTAGTTGATTCATGCCAGATAGCTATATAAATTCATTTAGGAAATCCCAACTAGCCTGATCTGAAAATGACTGACCACAAACAATCTTGTTAGTGGGTCACTCCAAATATGAATGTTTTTTTCAAATATCTAACGTTCTTGATTGCTAGTACTCACCTAAATGATTTATTTTGGTGAAGAGTTTCATGCACCATCCAAGTGCTTCACACAATAAGTTGTTATGGAGGACAACCACATCTCTGTCAATACACTTGGAGAATGTTGTATCAACAAGCTACAGGAATCCCACACATTCCTCAGTTCACCTGTATATTAGAAGAGCATTCGTAGTTATAAATTTGCACACTGGTATATTTTATCTCTTAGTTTTATTACTCTTGGCTTTTTTTATGACTTATGCAAAAATTGTTATCTTTTATAGTTTTGATGATAAATAAATTTTATATTTGATCAATTTTGAGCATGTGTAGTAATTAGTTAAATCAAGCTCAAAATCGAGATCAAGTTCATTCAGAAACCTTAGTGTAGATAGACTTAAAAATAATACTAAAGTTGAGATGTGATCGTGAATTAATAGATGGAACTTAAAGATTTGAAAATGACTTGAAAAAGGATCAAGAGGTCAAGTTTGGCTTAACTAAGTTTAGATTTTTATTTACTTAATTAAGTCGAGAATTTATTTTAAAATTTATCACTTAGATCATTAGTCACATGGAGTTCAATAGCAAGCTCCTAATATAGCTTGCTAGACTGAACCAAATGCTCAATTTATATCAGACATCCGATACGTACAAGAATTTAAAGTGATCTCTATTGTATCAAATATCCATTTAAAACTGAACATCCAAAAGAATTGGTGACCATCTATCTTTTGTTTTCTATCATATGTCCGATTGACAAACGGACATCCAATTTAGACTGAATTTGCTCAATAATAATTAGCTTTTTGATTGTTGGAGCAAACCAAATAATAGGATCTCACTCCCAATGATTTGTTTTAACCTATAAGATATAAATAGGTATGATTGAGCTTCTCTTAACAAATTTGATGACTTCATTACTTATTAGAGAAGAGATCAAAATCCCCAAGTCTACTATCTCAATAAATACTCTAAACTTTTCAATATCAAAGTAAATTCTCATCGTCCTTATTCTCAATCTTTGAGTGATCTTATAGTGAATGTTAAATATAATATCTTTTACTTTTTTTCACTAATAAATACTCCTAGACATTAGGAGTGTGAGAGTATAATAACTCTAGTATCGAGTGGATCTTTTTAGTTGGAGAAATCAATTGTACGGACATGGCTTCACGCTTATAAAGCGACGGTCGTGGCTTCACCTAAAGGAAATGACACTTGTGGTTTATAAATGATGTAAAGGCTTGACTTTGGCTCAAGATGCAACATCACTAATAGAATAATTCAGGCCCTTAAGAGTGAGGTGGGATTGTAGAATAGTAGTTGTTAGTCTCCGAACTACGTAAAAATTATGGTGCATGTCTCTCATTTTATTTACATATAGTTGCACTTGTAGCTGATTGAAGGTTGATTGAAATTGCTTGAATTTATGAGTAATTTTCTTGGTGAATTGTATTGGGACTTCATCATATTTATAATCATAAATTATATTTCAAAACCTCTTCCAAAATCTCCTCAAAGGTTGCTATATGGGGCAACAATTGATATCAGAGTCTCATGCTCATTTTTTTGGACTAATATCTTTGAGTATTGATCCTCTTGTCAATCTTTGATTTTTTCATTCTTTGCTCCTCTCAAAATTTCAAAATTAGTGCTCTAATATCTTATATTGACTTCTCCTTATGCTTTAAATTATCATTATATTCATTTTTGCTTTTTTTATTAATGAAAAAAGGGGGAGATAACATATGTGTTAAATTGTTCTAAATAGGGGGAGAAATATTTAGAGTAGGAGGGAGCTTGAGCATGCTATTTATTTATTAAAGTGATATTTTCATGTGTATACTCTATATTCTCACGTATATTATTCTATTTGATACATGTGTTAAATTGTTAATCTTTTTATCAACTATTCTATTCACTTTATTTTTTTGTGAAAGTTTATTATCATCAAAAAAGAAAAGTTGTTGTCTTTATAGTTATGATGATAAATAAATTTTGTATTTGATCAATCTTAAGCATGTATAATAATTAGCCAAGCTAAGTTCAAAATAGAGATCAAGACCATTCGGAAGCTTTAAGTGTAGATAGAATTAAAAATAATATTGAAGTTGAGTCGTGTAGTGGATCAACAAAGGAAACTTGAAGATTTAAAGGTGGCTTGAAGAAATCTCAAGAGATTAAGCTTGGCTCAAGTAGACTTAGATTTTTATTTATTTAGTTGAGTCGAGGATTTGTTTTGAGATTTATCACTTAGATCATTTGTCACATAAAGTTCAACAACAAGTTCTTCACAGAGCTTGCTAGACTGAATCGGAAGCCTTATTCAGCAGCAAGCTTTTAACAGAGCTTGCCAAACTGAACTGGAAGCCTGGTTGATACCAAACGTTTGATAGATACATAAGACCAAAGTGATCTCTACTATATCAGACATCCGTTTAAAACCAAACGTCCAACAATGTTAATGACCATTTATGTTTTATTCTTTGTTGGACCTCTGATTGACAAATGGACATCTGATTCAGACTAAATATGCATGATAATGGCTAGTTTCTTTACTATTGGAATGAACTAAATGGTGGGATCTCATTTTCAATGGCTTATTTCAACTCATAAGATATAAATAAGCATAGTTAGGCTTCTCTTAATAAGTTTTATGACTTTATTTATCATTAGAGAAGAGATCAAAGCTCCAAAGCCTACTAGGCAAAGAAATGATCGAAACTCTCCAATCTTAAACCAAATCCTTATACCCTTATTCTCAATCTTTGAGTAATCTTGTTATGAGCGTTAAATATAATATCTTTTACTTTTTTACACTTGTAAATACTTCTAGGTGTTAGAAGTGTGAGAGTATAATAATTCTATTATAGAGTAAATTTTCTCAGTTCAAGAGAATGATTGTATGGGCGTGACTTCACCCTAATGGAGTGATAAATGTGACTTCACTTAAAGGAAACGACATTTATGGTTTATAAGTAGATGTTAAGGTTTGGCCTCATATCGAGAAGTGACATCACTAGTGGAGTGATCTAAGTTCTCAAAAGTGAGGCAGAGGCTACAAAGTAGAAGCAGTGGTCTCTGAACCATGTAAAAATCATGGTGCACCTCTCACGTTATTTACATATAGTTGAACTTGTGGTTGATTAGATGTTGATTGAAATTACTTGAATTTATAAGTAATTTTCTTGGTGAATTATTTTGGGGCTTGATCATATTTGTGATCATATATTGCATTTCAAAATCTCTTTCAAAAGCCCCATCAAAGGTTGCCATATGGGCCAACAAAAGTATCCACATTTGTATGATTCACTATTACTACCAATAATTTTTAATCCACATTTATATGCTTCACTATTACTACCAATAATTTGTAATAGCATTAATATAAAAATTCAAGGCAATTAATAGTGCAGGCACTATATATTGTTGTCATTAGTAATTTTGATGATGAGCAAACTTTGTACTTGTTTCCATCTTGAGCATATGTAGCTTATAGTTAAGCTGATGTCAAAATGAAGATCAAGACCATTTAAAGCCTCAATTGTGAATGAACATAAAAACATCGTTGAAGATGAAGCGTGATGGTAGATCAACAGAGGAAGGTTGAAGAATCGAAGATGACTTGAATAATACTTAAGAGATGGCTCACTAGATTTAGATTTTTTATTTATTTGAATAAGAAACTTACATTTGAAATTCTTAGTTTAGAGCTTTGACTAATATTCAAACTTATCTTGGAATTCCTCCACCGGATCATTATTTATCCAAAGTTAGTATTTAGAAGATGTTGAATAGGAAATTGAAATTATAGTAAACTAGTAGATTTTTTCTATTACTTTCGAACGTCCGAACTTTAGAGTTCAGACATTTGACTCTAGCAGAAATGACTTTAAAATTACTAACAGATTTGGATGTCCAAATCTGTTGATCCGATGCCCAAAGATTTAAAATCTGTGACTTCTAGACTTTTCATATTCAAAGTTTAGATGCCTGATGTCTTGGTTGAACACCTGAACCTATGCTGTTTGGGCATTCGAATCTGATTAGTAGACATCTAAACCTATGACATCAGTTATAATGGCAAGTCAACTTTGACCGTTGGGATTCTTCAGATGCCCAAATCTTTATAGTCTGAACGCCTAAACTTGACAGAGTATACATTAATGGCTAGTTCTCTCACCAATGATTATTTAAGGACTTAGAACTTGTTTATGAAAAATTTGTTCACATTTTTGAGCAATCTATATATGAAAAAGTAAGCTCCCAATAACCCACTATTTTCCAAGAGCTCTAAATTTTGATCTTTAATTTTCAAAACCCTTGAATGTCTTGTTCTCTTTTTGAGAGATATTGTAGTGAGACAACATATTAATCTTCATCCTTCTCATCAAGTATATACACTCCAAGGTTGTTTGGAGTAATTGAGATATTCAAGCTCCAAATTGGATTTTGTCTTACTAACTAGGGTAAGAGCAATTATAAGGGATTGACTTCACTAACAAAGAAACACTCTAGTTAAGAGGTGAAATTCTCAAAAATAAAACAAGGACTATGGAGTAGGAGTGGTTGATCTCTGAACCATATTACATTGTGATGTACTCATTCCTTACTTCACTTATATTATTACACTTGTGCTTGATTGGAAATTGCTTGAAGTTACTTTGGTGGATTAAATTAGTTTTGATTTTATTAAAGAAATTGATGATGTGAGAGTTCTCAAACCTAGAGTGGAATAGAATAATTTAGATAAGAAAAATGATTTCTTAAATACTAAAGCAGTGAACACTCTTTATTGTACTCTTAGTCCCAATGAGTTTAACCTTATTAGTATATATGAAACGACTTATGAGATTTAGCATTATCTTGAGGTTATACATGAGGTTACACATATTGATTAACTAAAATGAACTCTCTAGAATGAAATTTAATAAATCAAGAACTAAAATATTTACTTGTGTTATGGATATTATTAATACCTTGAAATCTCTTGAAAAAAATTATACTAATGATGAAATGGTGAGAAAGATTTTACAGTACCTTTCAAGGTCATGGGATGTTAAGGTGATTGTGATTCAAGAGGCAAAATATATCAACAAATTGCCTTTGGAGGAGCTCTTGGGGTCACTCATCATCCATAAGGTAAGTATGAAGGACCGAAGCTAAGAAGATGATGAAGACAACAAGAAAAAAGACATTGCTCCCAAGGCCAAAGACTCTAGTGATGATGATGAGAAAGATAATGATGAAGAAATGGCTCTTATCACTAGAAAATTCAAAAATTTAATTAAAAAAAGCACTTGTCAAGAAGACTAATAAGGAATGAGAAGTGCTACAATGATGAAGAAGATGAGGATGTAGCCATGTGTTTCAAATACAAGAAGCCTAGGCACATGAAGACTAATTGTCCTCTCAATTCTCAATTGAAAAAAATACAAAGAAAAGAAAAAGAAGGCAATGGTGGCTACATGGGATAACTCAAAGGAAGAGAGTGATATTTGATGGAGAAATAGCAAACTTATGCCTCATGGCTATTGAGGATGAGATATATAATTTATCATTTGATGAATTATAAGATACTTTTAAAAATCCATATGCTAGACATGAAATGTTACTTTTCAAGGATACTTCATTGAAAAATAAATTAAATTTATTTGAAAGTAATTTTGATTTATTAAAATCTTCTATAAAGTCTTGTGATTGCAAAAAAGAGATTAGGATTATTCAATAGGAAAATCTTGTCTTGAAATCCTTTAAAATGTCTTGTGATTGTAAAAAGAGTTTTGATAAGTTTTAAAAGAAAAATGCAAATTTGAAAAAGACTCTAGAAAAATTTTTCCATGAAAATACTACTTTGAATATAATTTTGAAAAATTAAAGAAATATTTTAAGTAAATCTAGATTTGGTTTTATATCTTTTTCAAAATCTAAAAGTACCAAGTCTACTTTTGCAGAGGTTTTAAGTTTTACATCTTCAAAATTGAGATATAACTATTATTGCCAAAATAGACATATTTTCAAAAATTGCCTAATCACGAAAAATTCTTTCCTTAAATAAATTTGGAGATGATTCCTAAAGCCAAAGAATCTAAACAAGTTTGGGTTCCAAAAATATCCTCCACTTGAATATCATAAGTTAGCTAAAAGTGGCTCATGAGCTTTAGATTTGGTACACTCCTATGGCCACATTCTAGCTAATCCAAAGGTAGGATTTACTTTATTTATTAGTTTATCATTCATTAAATTTTTAACTTATAGTTGTAATTATTCTACTCTCTAATCTTATGGACCCATACTGGGTTCCATCTCAATGTTCTTGATTATGTTTAGTCATACTTTCACTCCAAGGATCAAAGAGATAAATAGTTTATAGATAATGATTACTAAAGACATATGACGAGGAATCTATCTATGTTTATCAAGGTAAGAGAAAAAGATAGAGGACATATTACTTTTGGAAATAATAGTAGAGATAAAATTATAAATATTGGAAATATTTCTATTGAATTCTCTTTAATTAAGAATGTTTTCTTATTAGAAGACTTTAAGCACAACTTACTTTCTATTAGTCAACTATGGGGTAAAGGTTGTTATATTCTATTTAAATCAAAAGTTTATATAATTAGACATGATGATGATGATGATGATGATGATGTAGCCTTTGTTGGTCATCGAGATGAAAATGTCTACATCATTGATCAAGATGACTTGAAAAATGAAAAGTATTTTATAACTCAAGATTGTAATGGATGGTTTTAGTATAGAAGGCTTGGACATGGAAAAATGGATACTATTGTAAGATTAATCGGAAGGAGTTAGTAAAAGGTCCACCTAAAAGCAAATTCATCAAGAATTGAGTATGTGATGCATGCCAAATGGGAAAGTAAGTAAAGACCTCCCACAAATTTGAAACATTTGTTACATCAATGAAGTGACTATAACTTTTTCATCTAGACTTATTTGAGCCAATTAGAACTACAAGTTTAGGAGGTAAAAATTATGCTTTTGTAATAGTTGATGATTTTCCTAGATTTACATGGGTCTTGTATTTTACGCAAAAAAATAATTCTTTCAATGCATCTATTGATCTTTGTAAATAATTTAAAATGAAAAGAGATACATGATTTCTAAAATTCTAGTGATCATAGTGGAGAGTTTGAAAATTATTTACTTGAAAAATATTGTATTAAAAATGGTATTGAGTATAATTTTTGGCTCCTCGCGCACTACAATAAAATAGTATTATTGAGAGAAAAAATAAGTCTCTTTAAGAAATGACAAGAGTTATATTTAATGAGTTCTCTTTACCTAAATATTTTTGGACGAAGGCCATTAACAGAGCATGCTATATCTTGAATCGAGTTTCTATTCATCTAATTCATGACATGACTTCATTTGAGTTATGCAATGGTAAGAAGTCAAATATTGTATATTTTTTATATTTTTGATTGTAAATATTTTATTCTAAATATAAAATATCATTTGTCTAAATTTGACTCAAAAACCTTCGAAGAAATTTTTTTTTGGTTAGTCTACTACCTCTAAGGCAGTCTTCAACAAATCTACTAAGGTTGTTGCAAAATCTATAAATGTCGTATTTAATGAATCTAACTCTCTTTTGAAGAAAAAAAATTATTAATGATGATGTAGATATCTCAAAAAAACTAGATGAGACACATCTTATAGAAAAAGAGGAGGGTGAGTTTAGTAAAGGTTTAAAGAATGAGGATGATGAAGATGAAAAGGATCAACAAGAAGAATAAAATGGAGATAAAAAAACTTCCCAAGGCATAACAATATACAAAAAGTCACCTAAAGGATCAAATCATTAGTAATGTTGATCAAAGGTAAATACTTGACATGCTATTAAACACAATTTCCATAATATTACTTTTTTTTTTCTCAAGTTGAACCCAAGAACTTAGAGCAAGCTCAAAAGGATGAAAGTTAGATTCTTTCTATACAAGAAGAACTAAGTCAATTGAGTAGAATCAAGTTTGAGAGCTTATTCCAAGACCAAAATAACTACCCAATTATTAGTAGCAAATGGGTCTATAGAAACAAATTAGATGAAAATAGTGTTGTAGTTCAACATAAGCTTAGATTAGTGGCCAGTTTCAACTAAGTTAAGGATATTGATTTTGAAGAAACTTTTGCACCCGTAGCTTATTTGAAATTCATTCGCATTTTATTTGCCTTTGCATGTCTTAAAGGTTTTACATTACTTCAAATGGATGTTAAAAATGCTTTTTCGAGTAGATTTTTATTTGAAGAGTTTATACTGATTAACCTCCCAAATTTGAGATTTACAATTGTCAAACCATTTTTTAAAATTGAAAAAGGCATTATATAATTTTAAGTAAGCTTCAAGAACTTGGTATGAGAGCCTAAGTTTCTTCTTGATTTTAAAAGAGAATGTATAGACACCACATTATTTCTCTTAAAAATAAATAATGACTTATTAGTAGTACAAATTTATATCGATTATATTATATTTGGTGTTGCTAATAAAAATTTATATGAGATATTTGCAAGCACTATGAAGGAGGAGTTCAAGATGAATATGATGGGAGAACTAAACTCTTCTTTGGACTCCAAGTGCAACAATTGAAAAACGGGATCTTTATCAACCAAGTAAAATATACCGAAAACTACTCAAGAAATTCATCATAGATGAAGGTAAGGCAATAGGAACTCCAATAATCCTTCAACCAAGTTGGATAAAGATGAAGATGGTAAAAAAATTTATGAAAAGTGGTATAAAGGTATAATTGGTAGTTTATTATATGTTATCACAAATAGACCCGATGTTATATTTAGTGTTTACTTATGTGCTAGATTCCAAACCACTCTTAGAAAGTCTCATCTAATTGCCATGAAATGCATACTAAAATATCTTAAGAACATACTAGATTTAGGATTGTGGTATGTAAGAGGTTATTGTTTTGACTCAACCAAATTTTGTGATGCGAATTATATTGGATATTGTGTGGATAGAAAGAGTACTAGTGGTACATGCTATTTTCTTGAAAAATCTTTAGCCTCACAGATTTTCAAGGAATAAAATTTAGTGGCTCTTTCTATGGTTGAGGCTAAATATGTAGTTGTAGGGTGTTGTTCCTCACTAATCTTTTGGATGAGGCAAACGCTTCAAGAATTTGATTGCAAATTTTCAAATATACTAATTTATTACAATAATACTAGTACTATTAGTTTGTCCAAAAATCTAATACTATATTCTCATTCTAAACACATTGATATTTGACATCATTTTATTCAATACCATATTTTGAAAATGTATATTCCATTGATTTTCATTGAAATCAATTGTCAACTTGCAAATATTTTCAAAAAACCATTGAATAAGACACAATTCTATTTGATTCAGAATAAAATTAGTATTTTACAACTTACGTGAGTTGATTGAGTGTGTTTTTTATTATCTAGTTTCTTTGTTGGCTGATAAACCTTTTTTCTGCTTGTAAAGTTCAAATATACAAAACAAGATACTTTGGATGCCCAAACTCTAGTCTATTTTTTTTGCCCTTAGCTTACAATTCTTCAATTGCTTAAAATAGGACCATTCGAATGCCTAAATATAACCTTTTTAGATAACTGGTATGGTAATCAGATGACCGGCCACTTAGTTACTCTTTACCTATTATCTTCAAATGCCTGAACAGGACTCTTCGGACTTCTAAACATGACATTTTTGCTTAAAACTCTAGCCAATTGTCTAAAAGCCCTCAATTTCTTTCACATGATCCATCTCTTTCGGCTCTCCAGCGACTCTTGGTGGCTTCTCTAGCACTCCCAAGGCTTCCCTGCAACTTCCTCCTTGTCCTCACCTTCTTTCCCAATTGACTTTCATTTTCACCATACCTCCTTGCACCAAAACACTAGTTGCCAAGCACAAGTAGTCTGAGGCCTCTACCTCTGGTGAAAAACCCCAATTTCTCTCTTATTTTCATTCCTTAAATAGTTTTACTTGTTATAAGGATCAATTTGCTAGTACTAGGGTCATACTTTCTCAAATCATTGATTTTGTAGACGTAGCATTCCTTAACCTCTCCACCCTCTTTATAACCCAAGAGTGCTTAGATTTTATATCCTCTCTTGAGTCGTACAATGAGGAGGATGTGCAAATTTTTCTCTTATGTTTCTTTTGATTATAAATGTATGGCCCTCACATCTTATTAAGGAGATACCAAGATTATTATTGACTTTGACATTTTAAGATTGATATTTGGACTTCCCACGAAGGGAAAAGCAGTCACCTATGGTTAGCTATGGTCCAACATAGACCTTCTCATTACTTTCTCTGAGACTGTTGAGAGAGTTTTTGAGGAGAACCATACATAGGCCCTACGCATGAGGAAGGCCTTGGCATCTAATCTCCTTTCTCTTAGATCTTATGTCATTCACCAAATTTTTGCCTACACTATCCTTTTGAAAGGTGGGCATTGTAATGAGATCTTATATTTCGAGCTCTTCTTATTTTCTGTCTTCTAATTGGGCACTTGGTTAACTTTTTCTACATCATCCTATGTCACATAGTCTAGTACATTCTTCATTCCACCACTATTTTCAGCTACCCTAGTATCCTTTTTCATATTCTCCACCATTTCGGGGCTATCTCCACTTCTCAAAGTCCACTCCATTGTTATATCCCTTCTCAAACCTTTACCCAAGCTTCTCTTCATTGCATGGGGTTCAACCCACAAGAGGATGACCACATTGTTTCGACATGGGATCAGGCACCTACCACAGGATGAGTCCGAGAGGTAACAATACTATCTAGACATGGGATCGAGCACCCACCATAGGATGAGTCTGAGAGGTTGTCCCTACTACTGTTGGCACTAGTAGAGCAGATGCTAAGATTGGAGTTGATTTTGGGGATGTGGATGCTAGCTCTTCGCGATGTTTTGTTGATTAGTGGCTAGATCGTCTAAAGAGGATAGTCACTATGGGGCACCAGTAGGCCATGGAGCATCTTACTACAAAATCCCAGCATCTTAGATTTAGATTTTGATTTGTTTGAGTCAAAAGTTTGCATTTTTTATTTTTTTAGTTTAGATCTTTGACTAATACTCAAACTTATCTTGAAATATTTTCATCGGCTCATCATTTATCTAAGATTAATATTTAGAAGATGTTGAACAAAGAACTAAAGTTATAGTGAACTAGTAGACTTTTTTTGTTAACTTCAAATAATTTAATGTTAGAGTTTGGACACCCAACTCTAGTAAAAATAACTCTGAAATTACTGTCAATTTTGAATCCTCAAACCTTATGATTGGATACATGAAGATTTAGAAACTATAAATTTTGGATATTCAATGTTTAGAGTTTGAATACCCAATTTTATGGTCTGATGCTTGAACTTGTGTTATCCAGGCACCCAAACCTGATTAGCGGTCATCCAAACCTATGACATTAGTTACTATAGTTAGTTAAATTTAACTAATAGAATTCTTCGGACACCTGAACCTTTATGGTCTAGATGCTTGAACTTAGCAGAGTATAGCTTAATGACTAGTGCTGTCACCAACGGGTATTTAAGTGTTTGGGACTTGTTCATTAGAAAATATTTGCATATTCTTGAGCAATATAGATCTAGAAAACAAGTTTCAATAGCCCACTAGTCTCCAAGAACTCTAAATTTCATTCTTCAACTTTCAAATTCTCAACTCTCTTGTTCTTCTTTTGAGAGATATTGTAGTGAGGCAAATATGTTAATCTTCATCCTTCTCACTAAGTGTAGTTGTTTGGAGTGGTTGAGAGATTCAGGCTCCGGATTGAAGTTCGTTTTAACAGTTGAAACAAGAGCAATTTTAAGTAGTTGGTTTCATCAACGAAACAACACTCTAGTGAAGAATTAAAATCCTCAAGAGCGAGGCAAAGATAGTAGAATAAAAAGGTTGGTCTTTGAATCATGTTACATTATGGTGAACTCATTCTTTACTTTACCTATATTATTGTACTTGTGTTTGATTAAAAATTACTTGAAATTACTTTGGTGGATTGAATTAGTTTTGATTTTATTAAAAATTATCATTTGTCTTTAAATACCTAATTCACCTCCCCTTTTTAGGTGGTTTTTTTGCTTTAATATGCAAATGCTTGACTTAAAAAAAGCTTAATTACCTAATAAAATCTTTTTTTGATATATGCAAATCCCTCATAAGCAAAAAGACTCTCCATGTTGTATAGTTACAATCAGATTCAATTGTATTTCATGACAAATCATAATATCCAAATAGATCTTATCTTCATACAGCCACTTTTTACTTCTTGCTGATTGAAATCCCTAGTTCAAATGTTAAAGTCATAATTTTGGATGAGTTTGACATATATGCTTTGAGTCTCTTGGCGCATCCACATGTAGTCTGAACAATTTCTCAGTATAAACAAAAGTATTTGATATTTGAGCAGAAGCAAAATGAAATGCCTCATTTTAGCATATGAGTCAACCAGGAAGTTTGTAAGCAAAGCAAAGAAAGAAAGCATTACAGGACAGGAATTGTGCTTTTCTTTCAGCTATGCGAGACATGTCGACCTGTTGTGGTTCTTGTCACAATGATGATCCTCAAACTCAAATGCTAATTTGTTGTTTTGGGGCATTTTTGGAGATTCACATATTTACATCAGTCAGCAATCCCTGATAGCATAATTGACTTTCAAATTCAAAGGTAGAAATAAATCAAGAACTATTTGACAATTGGTGATGTTGTCCAAAGAGTAAAAGGTGAAACTATTACAACTAGTCCTGTTATGTTTGTACTTGCACCATATCCTCCTATTCTATAATGAATCATATATAAGCAAACAAATTTGTTGACAACTAGCAAGTCCCATCATTGGCTGAATTGTTAAGAGAAGTTTCGTATAGGACTATAGCAAGATATTTGACATCTGATCAGATATTTTGTGCTTAGTACTTGATTCTGAGCACATCAGCATGAAAAACCCATAAAAGATCCACTCGGTATGAAAATCAAAATATCAAAGGCACGTTGGATAAAGGTAGCAGCATAATATCTTTAACCATGTACAATAGCATAAAAGATGGATACTAAGTCACATAGTCCACTTGGAGAAAAGAAGTTGAAAAATAGAAAACTTATCTCTATATTAGCTTAAGAACTATCCACAAAAGCCATTTTTTATGCATTCACAAAAAGAAAATTAAACATCAAATGACAATATATTGTTAATAGAATAGCACAATAAGTCAAGATGACTTATTAGTTAAGTTTAGGTGGGCTTCCACCATATCAACAATAGTTCAAGGATCCTATGTTGGAATAAGGGAGACACAAGAGTTGTACATACAGAAGATAAGCGTAAACAGTACATTTTCCAATAGAAGGCACATCCATACCTGCTGAATAGGGGAAACATTATATTGCTGCAAACAGGAGACCCTAATAGCCAATCGATATCAGTATCGGGAAGAACAACCGGCTTTCTTCTCTCTGACAATTTAGAATGCAGGCCAACCTGCTCACCTGAACCAACAGGGATACACTTGGAATCCCCCGATAAAGAAGATGATTTGCTCATCTGCCTAGAATTAACAGCTAAAGAGGACCTAACAGGTGCTCGTTTCTTTCTGAGTTTCAGATCAGTCATGGTGCGAAAATCCCTATTGAAGCAAATCTGCATAATTTCATTTGGCTTTCCTGCATATTAAACACAATCAAACTCCAATAAGAGATAAAATAAAACAAATCATCTGAAGTCCTTGAATGCAATAAAAAACTATTCACAGACCAAGATTGGAATGATGCACTCTGTCATTTCACTCCACGCCAAGGTTCCACAAATTCTCACCCTTTTTTAATGCAATAACATCAGCATAGGTGATGATGCTTCATTTACAAAGATTGAAATGGCCGATCCAACCATTCCGCTACATGCTCAGATTCCTCAATTCTTTGTCATTTTAATGGACCAACATCACAAAATCGAAAACGAAAATGATGAAAAATGTATTTTTAGCAAAAACAGACCAAAATGCTCAGAAGGCAAATATCGACACAGAATACCGCACCATCACCAACAAATTTAGGACAGAAGTAAACCCACGCAGCAATTAAACCAAGAAACACAGAAAAGAATGGAAAATCCAAAACCACACTCAAAACCTAGCTAGAAAAGTCCCTAAAAATCACAAAAAGAAGAAGAAATAACCGGCAAAAGAAACCCTCACCAATGGATTGGAAGAAGGGAAAGAAAGCTTCTTTCAAAATCGAATCTTTCCTTTGATCTGCGATATCCTTTTTTCAAAGAAAAATTGCTTATGATGATACCTCAAAATCATAATGACCGACTCAGTAAAATTAGATAAGCATAAATTAAAATGCAAGCCGACAGTTGAGGTGACCAATGATCGATCTCCCAAGTAAATTTTAGTTGAGGTAATTGAGGATTGACTTTCAACATAGTTGACCAAGGCAGACTCATTAAGTTGGAAGGTAATCAGGATTGAACCCAAAGGATAAGTTGTGAACTAATATCTTTAAAATAAAAATCTAATTTAGCAAAAAGCTCAATAACGTTGACTCAGTAACCAACTCATATGCCGGCCCGTAAGTCTATAATATATTTGGCTGAGGCTATAAACAGGCTTAGATGTTGATGTTGTTTTATAGTCCATCATAATATAATTATGGTATTTAATTCATAGTTATTTGAGAAAATCAATCCAAAGATTTTCGAATTGACAGTGAGAAATATGACATAATGGTTTTTTGAAATTGCAGGATACTGATACAAAAGATCTCCAAGCATAATATAAAAACAATGGCAAATAGAGAGATAAGGGTTAAGGTTCAATCTTTGGTAAAAAAATTATTACTTTGAGCATAAAGCTAATTGAGCATTAGAGCGGCCATTGCCAGAGAGTTCTGTATAATCCTCTTCACAGTTCTTTCTTTATGCTGGTTGATGAAGTGGCGGTTTAGCAGATCTGATCTTAAAGAGTTCTCCAAACTGAAATAGGTATGAAATCGGGCTCCATTAATAGTAGCATTTTCATTGAGATCTACTCTATCATCTCTTTCCATTAACATATTTAGAAACTCTCCAGCCATGCCTCCGATAATAAGGACATCGATGTCCAAAAATCAGCTTAGGGAGCAGGCAACTCCCACGTTGGTGTAATCAAATAATTCCTTCAGTGAGCCAAGTGAACTAATTTACTGAGTTAATTCAGCCATACAGCCACCTGAACAATAGAAAACCCTAGGAGTCCCTCGACAGACTACCATCGAGATATCAATAGCCTTATCCAACTCAGTGAGCTGGTAGGAACTCCTTACGCTGACTGTAGTAGTTCAACAAATGACACAATTCTTAAAAGCTCAAGCCCAGGCTATGCAAAATCTACAGGCACAATAATTACAAAATTAGGCTCAAATGATGCAAGATTTCCAAGCTTAGCAAGCCCAAGTTCCACCACAAGCTTCAACTTAGTTTCCAAATCAAGATGTGGCTCTAAATCAGTCAAATGAGTCCCACCCCCAAGTTGAAAGCCAATTGCCACACAACCCCCCCCCCCCACACCCCCCCCCCCCCAAGTAGGTATCAATATCCAAGTCATCAAGGTCCTTCAGCAGGAATTCCACTTTGATACTAAGATTCAAGAGGTTATGAAGAATACAACCCTACTTATGACCCAGCCGATGAAACTACATACTACACTCGTGTAAGTCGAGCCTCACCCATGGCTATCCAACACATTCAAGGGGAGACTGCACCCCACACAATTTGAGATAGATCTGAAATATAAATTCCTCCAAACACAATGAGGTATAATACACCCCTCATACTCGAAATTGTATATTCTCAGGTATAACCGAAATTTCGCCCATCGCCCTAGGAGATATACAATGGCATGAAATATCCTATTGACCATAAGAGTACATTCTGGAATGCCATGCTTCTCTAAGATGCATGAGACTCCACTATGTACAAGGCATTTTCAATGACATTGTAAGATCTGGCTTGAGCTTGATACTCTAGTATTCCAAGGTACTTAAATTACTTGCTTTGATAACCTTGCTGATAGATTCGTAGAGCAGTTTATTTCACTAGTTACTCGATAGAAGGACTCTAATAATTTTAACTCCAAAGCAGAAGAAAGAAGAGGGCTTGATGAAGTATTTAGCTTAGTTTAATAAAGCTCGACTGGAAGTTTTAGAACTAGACAGCTCTCTTATCCTTGCTGCAGCGATTTACGAAATTAGGCAATCTCAGGTGACCTATGAGATAGTCCACAAACCTCCTAGAAGTTTAGCAGAATTCATCCAATTAGCTCAGGAATATATTGATATTGAAGAAATAATGTTAGAGAAGAAATAAATCTGAAGGTGGCAACAAACCAAGGAAAGAAACCCGGGAACCCAAGCCTCCCAAGCCAAAGAAACAAAGGGCTAAACGACGAGAGCACCGACCTAAGTTCCCAACATATACTCCCCTAAATAACTCAAGGTTGGAAGTATTGACCCAGATTGAGCACTGAGATTGCTCGAGGAAGCCTCGACAAATTCACATAAACAGGTAAAACTTGGATAAGTTACAATATTGTTGCTTCCATAAAGATTATGACCATGATACTAAGGACTGTTGGCACCTTAAAGATGAAATTGGAAAGCTCATAAAGGAAGGCCACTTGAGACACTTTGTTCGCTGAGGTGCAAAAGTCGAAAAAGCCCCTACTTATGAAGCTAGACCACAAGGTTCTCTTTGAAGAAACCCAACTTCAAACTTGCAAAATCCAACACTTGAGTGTCACCTTAATATAAGCTTAATGAGTCCAATGATGCAAAATGAAGCCTCAGCATCAATTGACAAATGGCAAACCATTACTAGGTGGAAAGAGGAATGGGAGGAGGTTAAACGACAACATTGCAAGCCTAAGCATGGAGATATCGTCTTCCTGGCAAAAGATCTATAGGGTACTTTGGTACCTCATAATGATACTTTAGTTATCTCGGCAATTTTGGATGGCTACTCCATGCAGTGTGTTATAATAGATCAGGAAGCTCGGCCAATATTTTGTTCACTCGTGCTTATAACCAAATAAAAATTGAACAAAAGCTAGAACTATATAGAGAGACATTGACTAGGTTCATGGGAGATTCGATCACACCACTTGGCATAATTGACCTACTCTTGATGATCAGAGAAAAATCCAAAAAGTGTCATGATCAAATCAAAGTTTATGGTGGTTCTAACCTACTTGACTTATAATATAATATTGGGTCACTTGGCACTGAACCAGCTCCAAATGATAATCTCGATTTTTCATTTAGTTATAAAATTTTTCACTAACAGATCAAAATATTGCAAAGAAGTGCGAGATGACTTATTTGCAGAGAGACCTTAGCCATAAAGGAAAAAAATCAATACATGTAGAGGTCGAGAAATCTACCTCTGACCTAATGAAGGTGCATGCTAAACCAAGCTCGTGAATTGGGACTCAAGAAAATTGTCTCCAAACTTGATTAGCCCCCTTTAAGGTCATTCATATAGTAGAAATAGGCATCCAAGCTTGAGTATCTAGATGGCAAATCACTTTCAAGAATATGGCATGACAATAGCCTCGAAAGGTTCTATCTCTGAGATAAATTATCTCCTCCTTACTTCTAGAAATTTATTTTATTATCTTTAAGATAAGTAATATTTCAAAAAGAAATTTTGTTTTAAAATGCCATTCAGAAAAAAGCTCTCAAAAAGACCTTGGTCTATCCAAGGTAAAATACCTCAATCCTTCGAGGCAAAAGACCATAGTCTATCCAAGGCAAAAGACTTCGTTCCACTGACGATAAAGACCTTGGTTCTGTAAGATGAAAGACCTTGGTCCACCCAAGGTAAAAGGCCTTGGTCCTCCGAGGTGAAAGACCTTGGTCTACCCAAGGTAAAAAACCTTAGTTCTCCGAGGCAAAAGTCCTTGGTCTACCTAAAACAAAAGACATTGGTCCATCCAAGGCAAAAGACCTCAGTCCTCTGAGGCAAAAGACTTTGGTCTACCCAAGGTGAAAGACTTTAATCCTTCAAGGTGAAAGACCTTGGTCTTCTAAGGCAAAAGATCTTGGTCCACCCAAAGTAAAAAATCTCAGTCTTTTGAGGCAAAAGAACTCGATGCTTTGAGGTAAAAGACCTTGGTCTACTTAAGGCAAAAAACCTTGGTTTATCCAAGGCAAGGAAACTTTATTCTATCTAAGGCACAGATACTTTGCTTTGCACTAGGCAAAAGACCTTGGTCCACTCAAATTTGACCATGATTTAGGCCCAACTAAGACATATACTTAAGTAATAATTCAATGGTATTTTAGTTTTAATTCTTATCATATTTAATTAAATTTGATCTTGCCAAAAATTATCTCAAGTAAAGTACCTCCTTTACATCCTCTTCTTGAATTCTAATAAGAGGAGAGAATGCAAATAATTTTCAAGTACTTGCTCTTATACTTGCATTTTGATATATTGTATCATTTGAGGGTGGATTTAACTTGCTATGTGTATATAAACTTGACTTGTCATGTGAAAATGAACTTGATTTGTCACATAAAAGTAGGCTTGATTTGCCACATGAATGTGGATTTAATTTTTTATGTTGATGTGGGCTTAATTGTCATGTAAGATAGACTTTGTTTGTTATAAGAAAGTCAATTTGATTTATCATGTGAAAATGGACTTAGGTTGTCATATAGATGTGGGATTTATTACCATGCAAGATAGAATTTGTTTATCACATAGAAGTGGACTTGATTCTTTATGTGAGAATGGACTTAATTTACGACATGAGAGTAAACTTACTTTACTATTTAAATAGGGCTTGATCGCCATGTAAGACGGACTTTAGTTTGTTCATGGACTTAATCTATTATGTAAGAGTGGACTTGATTTTCCATTTAAATATAGCTTGATCACCACATAAAATGAACTTTAATTTGCCACATGAAAGTGAACTTAGTTCAGTATGTAACTATGGGCTTGATTGCCACACAAAAATGGAATTGGTTTGACATGTGAAAATGAAGTTAATTTGTCATATGAAAGTAAATTTTATTTGCCATGTAAATATGAGCTTTATTGCAATGCAAAATGGACTTTAGTTTGTTACACAGATGTGGACTTGATTTTCTATATAGATGTAGACTTAATGCCATGTAAGATGGACTTTAATTTGGCTAATTTTTAAAATTGCTATCTCAATTTTGCCCTGTTATAAATTACATATTTGACTTTGCAATCCTCATAGATGAGATATTTGGTTTTACCAATTTGAGGTGATGTACTTCTTTCACTATGTTAGGATAGCATATTTGATTTTTACCACTATATAAGTGATCTATTTGAAGTCTTTGTCAATAATTTCATGACTTTCAACTTTATCTATTGATTATGGAAGCAATAAGAAGCAATATATATATTAGTTTCCTTTGAATGTTATAACAATAGACATCTCTTAAATATTGGGAAAGAGAATTTTACTTTTCCCAAGTATTTTGAGGTAAGGGAAGAACCTCTAATCACCTTTTCCTATTTTTGATATTTCATCTATATGCCTCCTTTCCTTGTCATATGTTTTAGGAAGAGGGTGGTTGCATATGCTCAAATCCTTTAGAAGTGAGCATTTCTTATTCCATCCTTTGATAGAATAGCAAAGGAGTATAGGATTTGTTTTGAGGGCCACACTCCATTTTGATCAAAAGGAGTTCCATTTTCCCTTTTTGGATAGGTTAGAGTCTTGTACTCACAGCAGGAAGACTATAACTTGACAATATTTGGAAAAAAAGGATCCCAACCTGTATTAGAGCGGTCTTAGAATCAGGGGCCGAAGGGAGAGATATGCCCCCAATATTTATCTTTTTATATAGTTGTCAATGACTTGACTGGTCAGTCTAAGAAATTTGACTTTGATTGCTTGAAGGGTTATCTCGAGGGAAATCTTGAAACTTCTTCACCTTGTCATCTATACCACATCTTGGTGTCTCTTTTCGTGTACAGAGGTATAATAGAGAATGGAGCAAGAAGTTGCTACTTTCATAGGGTTATTTTCTAGAATACCTCATTGGCACATTGAAATAGGATCCATTAAAGTAGTTAGTTGAATCAACAATTAATGTCTAAGTGGATGTTGTAAAGCCATAGTATCTTATAATTGTGATGTTAGAAGAAACAAATGATGCAAAGCATATGTATTTGTACTTTTTAAAAAAATTTCTAGAGATTTCTATATTTTATTATTCTTATTTTAAAAAAATTTTTAATAGACAGATGATATATTCTTTTATCTTTGATTAAGGTCTCCTACTTGATTCAACCTGTTGAAATTTAAAGATGATTTGGTCTCAGAATGTGGTAGATTACCAATTGACCTCTCCTTACACCTTTCCTTTAGTGTAATATTTTCTTCATGAACCTATTTTTTCTAATAATTTTGTTACGTTCACTATATTCCTATTGGTTAGTTACTACTTTAACTTGCCTTTGATCTTAGATGGCTCTTAACCTCAATTTCTAAGGTTTACATACGCGTGGATGCAATTCGATATCTACTCTTTGGGTGGTCTTTCTTGGTTGATAATACACCAAGATGAGCCTGAGTTAATCCTTCCAATTTCGGCATGTGATCTAATTTTATCCCCCTTTTTTATTTTTTTTAGTAATCTCATGTCTCTTTTGAGGATCTCAGATTTGAGAGCTCATAGATACCACCTGGTTCTTGCTTTTTGAGTCTGCCTCTCTTGCATTGATTTTTCATATGAGATTTATCTATTTGAGATTTTATTTATTCTTATTACTTATTAGGGGATGTGATCTATTGCCTCTAGGAGAAGATTTCCAAGTGGTTATCTTTCAATTTTAATACTTTTATATTTGGAGCAATTTTTTCAATAGGCTTTTATTTACTTGTTGATCACTATATTTTTAGGCTTCCAACTCTATCATATTTCATCATCGACCATCCTTGGCTTCAAACATTACCTTTTAGTTTTTAGAGGCTTTTATCTCTAACATAGATGATAGTTCACCTAAATACTAAGAAAATTTTTGTTTTATGTTTCTTAGTAAATTTTTTTAATGCATTTTTCCTTGAGAAGTATGAAATATATACTTGACTAGTCAGTTTTGATTTGACTCGATATTCCATCATAGGCTTTCATAATTTTTTTATTATTCAAGACTCATGCAACTATTTGACTCTTCTATGCTTGCCCATTAATTACTCTAGCATTAGAAGATGGCGTTGTTCCTTTCTCAGCTGAAAAAGATTGAACATGCATCCTTCCTTTTTTTCTTCTTTGGTTTTTATAGTATTATCAAGGATTTGGAGGTAGGGATTGTAGCCTTTAGCTTTGGTTTTGATTTGGCATCCAAAGTCAATCAAATCCGCCACCAATCCTTCTTTTGCTTGCATTACTTGTGTTTGCTTCCTTGTCTTCTAGAGGAGACTGTCAAAAACTCCTGTTGTTTAGTTTCTAGAAGTTTGATACTCTAGTTTGTGCCAATGGGTCCTCTATTTTGTCATTAAGGCCTAATACTTTGAGATTCGGCTTTACCCCTTGGATGGGTTTGGCCCTTGCCCCCTAAATGGAAGGTGAAGAGTTGATCCATACTTATATGGACTTCAGTTATCACCAATGACTTTTGGGATTGGCTAGCTTTGAAGAGAGCATCACCAACGGCTTTTGGAGATGGCTAGCTTTAAAGGGAGTATCACTAACAGCTTTTAGGGTTGGCTAACTTTGAAAAAAGTATCACCAATGACTTTTGGAGTTGGCTAGCATTGAAAGGAGTATTTTTATTGGTTTTTGAGATTGGCTAGTTTTGAAGGGAGTATCACCAATGGCTTTTGGGATTGGTTAGCTTTGAAGGGAGCGCCACCAACAACTTTTAGTGTTGGCTAGCTTCGAAGTGTGGTTTGACTTAATTTAGAGTTCTATTTGAACTTGTTTTGTTTTAGTTCAAATATGGTTTCACTCAATTTAGAACTTCATTCGAAATCATTGTGGTTTAGTTCGAATGTGGTTTAAAGTTCAATTCAAACTTGTGGCGGTTTGGTTTGAATATCATTTGACTAAATTTAGAGTTCTATTTAAACTTGTTGTGATTTAGTTCAAATGTGGTTTAAAGTTCAATTCAAACTTATGATGGTTTAGTTAGAATGTCATTTGACTCTATTTGAACTTATTGTAGTTTAGTTTGAATGTGGTTTGGCTCAATTTAGATTTCTATTTGAACTTGTTGTGGTTTAGTTCGAATATGGTATGACTTAATTTAAAGTTCTATTGGACTTCTTTATTTTAATTCTAATGTGGTTTGACTTAATTTAGAGTTGTATTTGAACTTGTTTTATTTTAATTCAAACGTGATTTGACTCAATTTAGTGTTCTATTCAAACTTATTTTGTTTTAGTTAGAATATGGTATGACTCAATTTAAAGTTCTGTTCGAACTTATTTTATTTTAGTTCAAATGTGGTATGGAGCTCAAAACTTTTGGTAGTTTAGTTCGAATGTCATTTGACTCAATTTAGAGTTCTATTCAAACTTATTTTATTTTGGTTTGGGTATGATTTGACTCAATTTAGAGTTCTATTCGAACTTGCTGTGATTTAGTTCGAATATTATTTAACTCTGTTAAATTTCAATTCAAATTTGTTGTGGTTTGACTCAATTAGAGTTTTATTTAAATTTATTTTGATTTAGTTTGAATGTTGTTTTACCCAATTGGAGTTTAATTCGAACTTGTTTTGATCCTAAGTTGACTTGATTTGAACCTGAATTGATTTACATTTGGGTTGATCAAGGCTTGACCTAATTAAGGTTGAATCTAAACTCAGGTTATTAGCTTTTTTACTAAAATGGATAACTGGTTGGGCTACCGATCGATCGGTCGAAAGGGCTTTATTCTAAGTTTATTTGAACTGAATGACCAGTTCAAATACTAGTCTTTTGACAAAGGAGGTTCCAATCTTGGTTCATCTAAACCAGTTGACAAGTTGGGGATATCGGTTGACTGACATAATGGGTGTTGGGTCCTGATGGATAGGAATCATTCGACCAATTTTGGGAAACTAGACGACTGGCAGAATATTTTCTACAAAACTAATGACTAGTTTTAGTTTGTTTCTTTTGTTGATTTAGGTTCATTTGATGCTTTGTTCATGTTCATTTGGTTTTGTTTATTTTTTTTAGCCCAATTGGCTTAAGTTCAATATGATTGAGTCATTTAATCGATATATGTTTATTAAATTTCAGTTCGAGAGCCCTCGGGTTGTGATAATGACTTTAGGTGAGCCCGATGGCTGACTCTAAATTATTTTGTCTTTCAAGGGGTCCACTAGTTGGCCTCTAATTGATTTAGACTTTTAGGTGAGTCTGTGGGCTAGTATTTAGTCTGAATTGGCATTTGGGTGAGCCTACGAGCATGCTTTTAGCCGAATTAACTTTCAAGTGAGCCCGCAGGTTGGTCCTTTGCTGAATTGACTTTTGAGTGACTCCACAAATTAGTCCTAGGTCCGAATTAGTTTTTGGGTGAGTTTACAGACTAGCCCTAGACTAGTTAATGATCGGCATGCGTGATGTTGCATGCGCCATTCGAACAGCTGAAAAAGATTCTTGGAAGAAAACTGTGTATCCAACTTTGATGAGGTTCAAGGGGCGATGATTTAGTACCGCCTTTCTGAAACTTGCATATAGGCATTTACATGAGGATGAGGTTGATGACATGACATTTGTCGATGGTATGGATGATGAGGTCAGAATTAAGTGGTTTCAGGAGTTTATGGATGATATAAGTATGTAGTTACATATTTTGTAATAACCTCCTAAGTTAAACTATGTATTAAACTATCTTTTGTATTAACCTACTAAACTGTATTTTTTATTAATATATTAAGTTGTCTTTGTAGTAAATATAAATCATATTAATATTTATTATGATATTTGTACATATAGTGAAACCGAAGTCCCTTCATTTTTGGGCATTTTTGTAAAATCTTATTAATTTTTATAATTATTTCAATAATTTCAAAATTAAAATTATTTTATTTCTCAAATTACTTACAAATAAATTATTTCCCAAAAATAAGTATATATTTTCTATGTTTATTAAAATTATTTGACAAGATAATCACAAAATTATATTGAATAAATATGTAATTGATTATAAGTTACTTACATAACCTACTATTTTTTGACCTTTTTAAAATATTTATTATTTTAAAATATTTTTATAAATTTAATAATAACATTATTATACTTTTCTAATTATTTAAAAATAAAATATTTTCAAACAAACCTATTTTTTTATTAAAAATTATTTTACATGAAAATAATAATATTATATTAAATAATAATAATAAGTTAATATATATTTCTATAATTATCAAATTTTATATTAAGTTTATTCTGGTTTGAGTTTTTTGTGCAACTAATAGCTAGTTTTCTTTACTGTTGGAGTGAACTAGGCTATGGGATCTCACTCCTAATAGCTATATTTGACCCCAAAGGTATAAATAGAGTTGAAGGAGCTTCTATAAATAAGTTTTGTATCTTCTAATTTTTGAAAAAAGTGATCAAAGCACCTTTTTACTCTCTAGTCATTGTCGAATTTTAAACTTTCAATGTCAAGTAAGTTTTTATTATCCTTTCCTTCAATATTGAAAGAATTTTATGTGAGCTAAAGTTGTATCATTCATTCCGATTTTCCAATTATAATCCACTCCAAGATTGCTTAGAGTGGTTGAGAGACCCAAGCCTGGATTGGAGATGTATTTTGCTAGTTAGAGCAAGAGGAGTTATATAGGATTGACTTCACCAACGAAATGACACACCAGTGAACTATTAAACTCTTCAAGAGTGAGACAATGGTTATGAAATAGGAGTGGTTAGTCTCCAAACTATGTTACATCGTGGTGCATATTTGCTTAACTTTATTTACTTTATTGCAATTGAGTTTGATTGTGATTTACTTGAAATTGCTTTTGGTGGATTGAATTAGTTTTAATTACTTGTAAAAGGAGCTATTGTTTTCAAAAACCTAATTCACCCCTCCTCCCTCTCTCTTAGGTGGATTTTGTGCTTACACAGGATGCCCATAAGTAATGCACCTAGGTCACTAGTGTTGTAGTAGAAGACCCACCTAAGGGGACACCTCCACATGATATAACTGGCGAACAACAATCTAAAGGAGGCTTTCCATTTGTGGTTCAATATGTAGACCAAGTTGGACCATCCACTGGCACCTGTGGGGTTGCCTAAGAGACCCAACAAGACCTAGTACCTCGAGCCTATAGATACCCACCTTTTTCATAACTATTTTGAGCCTCACCATTTGACCTTGAGCCGACCCAATCCTTGAGGTCTTAGGTTGAATTTCCTTTTATCTCACAGGCGTAATAATCTTTCATCAGTTGAGTTGAAAATTCCTTATTACAGAGTCTAAAAATCCTTACTATTTTGGGCTGAAAACCATTTAAATTTTGGACTCATTTAGTTTACCCCCACAATGGGCCGAACCCCCTAGAAGAAAAATTTTTGCACACTAGTCAGTTGGCATGCGATAGGGGTGAGCAAAACCGGTAAACCGGACCGGTTTTGCTCATTTGAGAACCGGAACCGTACCGATTTGGATGAAGAACCGATTTTCCGGTTCCGGTTCTAAACCGGTTGTAAATCGGTTCTAAAACCGGTTAAACGGATCTCCGGCGATGCGACGACCGGCGAGGGCGAGGCGGCGTCGCTGTGAGCGCGGGGGCGAGCGCGAAGGCGAGGCGGCGTCGCTGTGAGCTCGGGGGTGAGGGCGAGGCTGAGGGCGAGGCGACGTCGGCGTGTTGCTGCGAGCTCGGGGGCGAGGGGAGGGCGAGGCCGAGGCGGCGTCGGCGCGTTGCTGCGAGCTCGGGGGTGAGGCGAGGGCGAGGCGGAGGGCGAGGGCGAGGGCGAGGTCGAGGCCGAGGCCGAGGTGGCGGCGCCGGCGCGTTGCTGCGAGCGCAGGGTCGAGGCGAGGGCGAGGCCGAGACGGCGGCAGCGGCACGTTGCTGCGAGCGCAGGGGCGAGGCGAGGGCAAGGCAAGGCCGAGGCGAGGCCGAGGCGCGGAGGCGGCGCAAGGGTTAGGGTTGGGGTTAGGGTTAAGGTTTTATATATAAAGAGGAAAACCGGTACGGTTCCGGTTAACCGATTTTTCAGAGAAGGAATAACCGGAACCGGAACCGAAAAATTGATTCTGTGAAATTTCAGAACCGGAACCGTACCGGTTTGCACTGATAACCGATTTTTCGGTACGGTTTGGTTAACCGATTTTCCGATTTTTTTTGCTCACCCCTATGCGGCATGCTTTGCACACTAGCTGCTTAGAATGCAAGGCATGCTACATTTTCAATTGGGCCCCACTCCTTTTTCAAACAATTCGCATCCAAGAAATTTGGCCACCAACTCCCATGTGATGCAATCTCCAGTATTGATTTTTCACCAACATTAACCATTTGACAATACATAGGGGACACAAAACCAAAACCAAACTCCAACATGCTATCTTTGGTTACTTAGAACTTTGGATTTTCAGCAAATCTACATCGTCAATTCACTTTGATCAACCTAGTTTTATTAATCTCACATTGACTGTTACAATAATTGGAGACACATGCTATCACTATAAAATAAATCTTTTTCTTTTCTAAAAATCATCAAATTGAGTGAGTTGGATATTTGGACCAAAATTAGGCCCAAAATTCATCGAAAATATAGGCTAAAATGAAAATATAAATTTTTTATAACATAGTCCTTGGATCCAATAAATTTTTACTAAAAGATTCTTAACCATATTTTTCCTACAAATAGGTTTCGGGATGAAATTTTTGTGAAAAAGTCCTTAAAAATTTTTTAAACTACATCTTGATCTCTGCAAAATCTAGGATTTATGAATAAACCTTTCAAAAAGTTTATATTTATTACAAATAAACCTCTCAAAAAGTTTTTATTTATAAATAAATTCCTAGAATCTCTACTTTTTATAAATAAGCCATTCAAAAAATTTATTTATAAATAAGTCTAAATTTTATAAATAAAATCTTGCAAAAAAGGATTTTATAACTTTTCAAATTTTACAAATAGATTTTTTATAAAAATACCCTTAAAATTTATAAATTTATAACTTGGTCTAATTTTTTTAAAAAAAATTTGTAAATACCCTCATAAATTTGATATCACAAGTGAATACATTTTTTAAATCATTTTTCTCATCCACAACCAACACAACAAACACATCGTATTTATCCAATCCACATAAATCCTAATTTAAACAAACTCTCATCTAGCTCAACTCTCCTTGGATGACTAGCCTATGAGCATGGGACTACCCATCTCCAAGGTCCATCGAATCCTTGTTCTTCAACTCTCGAACCCACACCACCATCTCTTGGGTCTGTGAGACCACTGTTCTCCAACTCTCGGACCTGCATTATAGTTTCTAGGGTCTATTGGCCCCCTACTTACTGGCTCTAGTGCTATCAATTATCGTGCATCATGCTAGTCATCACTTGAGTGTACCACCACTAGAGGAGCGACCAGATTTGGCTAAGAGGAGAAGAAGCTGGTGGCCTCCTCTAGTGTTGACACCACCCCATTGTGCCATCTCTAGAAAAATGGCTGAATTCAACCGTGTTTGGCTAGATCCAAAGAAGACTGAGCTTGAGACAATGAGAAAAGAGGAGGGCTCAATTTCAAGAGAGAAAAAGGGTTGGTTCGAGCAATAAGAAGAAGGAGAAGTTCTAAAAAAGAAACTAATATAAAAAGGGGTTCATGGCCTTAAAAGAAAGAGAGAGAGAGAGAGAGGGAAATCTAGTCATTGTCAAGAAAAATACAAAAAAAATCAAGTTTGAACCAAACCCTAATTGAGTCAAATAGAACTCAAATCCAAACCCAAATCCAAGTTGAACCTAAACTACAAGCAAGTTGAACTTGAACCAAAACTAGGTCGAACCTAAAGTAGAGCCAAGTCGAATCTAAACCAGAACTATGTCAAAGCCGAACCAAAATTAGGTTAAACTTGGACCAAAACTAGGTTGAACCTAAATCAAAACCAACTTGAATTTGAACCCAAGTCCATTAAGGTTTGAACCCAAACCCAATAAGGATCCAACATGGGTTAAACTCGGACCTATTAATGCGTTGAACCTAGATGCAATAAGAACTCAATTATGGTTGGATCCAAGATCCATTTAAGGATCCAATAAGAACCCAATTAGGGTTGAATTTGAGATCCATTAAGAAACTAATAAGAACCCAATTAGGAATAGATCCAAGATCTATTAAGAATTCAATAAGAACCCATTATGGATTAGATTCAAGATCCATTAAGGATCCAATAATAAGCCATTATAGGTTAGATCGAATACCCATTAAGAATCCAATTAAAATTTAGTCAGTATTGGATCCAAGATCTATTAAGGATCCAATAATAACCCAATTAGGGTTGTATCCAAGATCCATGAAGGATCCAATGAAAAACTAATTAGGGTTAGATCCTAGATCCATTAAGGATCCAATAAGATTTCATTAAGGGTTTGGTTTAAGATCAATTAAGGATTCAATAAGAACACATCAAGGATTGGATCTAAAGAACCATTAAGGACCCAATAAGAACCTAATTAGGGTTAGATCTAAAATCCATTAAACATCCAATAAGAACCTAATTAGAATGGCATCTAAGATACATTAAGGATCCAATAAGAGCCTAACAAGGATTGGATTCAAAATCCATTAAGGACCAAGTCCAAGGCTTTACAAGAATTCAATATTGGGTCAAACCTGAACCAACTAAATCAAATTAGATTTGATCAAAATTAAGTTTTGAACATTGAATTGAATCAAATTAGACATAACAAAACTCAAGTTCTAAACATCAAATTGAATCAAATCAAACTTGAATCAAAATCAAGTTCTAAACATTAAATTGTATCAATAGATTTGAACTAAAATTAAGTTTTAAATATTGAACTGAATCAAATTAGACTTGATCAAAATCAAGTTTTGAACATTGAATTGAATCAATTCAGACTTGATCAAAATTGAGTTTGGAACATAAAATTGAATCAAATTAGATTCAAATTGAAATCAAGTTCTAAACATTAAATTAAATCAAATTGGACTTAAACTGAGATTAAGTCTGAACTTCAAACTAAATTGAATCAGACTAAAACTAAAATCAATTAGGTTTAGTCAATAACAAGCTTAAAGCCTTCAACAACACCTTAAATCCTAATTGATACAAACCAAGAAAGATTGTCAGTTATTAAATTGAGGATTATTATCATAAGCTCAGACTGCTAATCATTCCTTTAATTCAAATCAAACTAAGGTAAACTTGAACTCATTTAGTTAGTCTGCCAAATGTCATGTTCAAGAGAAGTCCACTAGCAACATGCATAAAGTCGTCAGCCACACTTCAAGCTTAGCCAACACAAGCTAAAAAACTATTAGTGATGCTTCAAATTTAATCGACAATATGCCAAAGAGACCATCAATTATGAAATCAAAAATAGTCAACATAAGCCAAAGCCATAAACCATTTTAAATTAAACTAAGATAGACTTGAACTTGTTTAGTCAGTCAGCCAAATGCACAACACATATAAAATCGTCGGTCACACTTCAAGCTCAACCAACACAAGCTTAAAGTCATTGGTAATACTTCAAATTTAATCAACAATAAGGCAAGAGGTCATCGATTACCAAATTAGAAATGATTAGCATAAGCTAATATCACTAACGATTCTCTTAAATCAGGGATCAAAAGTAGTCAACTGACAATGAACAAAGAGTTGTTAGTGATACTTCAGATCTTAATGGGGGCCAACTAACACAAGTCATGATAGTTAGCCATACCTTGAAATCTAGCAAAGTTATTAGCATTTGCCACGGATCAGGCTATGTACTCATTCAAGTTAAATTCCACTTGGTCAAGTGCATGGGAATGGGGCAATGGCAAGCACCAAACCTTTCCCATCCCCTTTCTTATTTTATATCATTTAAGATTATGAATTTAAATTTCTTAAATTGTAAAGTAAGGGTATACCCTTACTCAAGCCATGTATCTCTTTCTTAAATCAATCAAATCATACTTTTTTCTTTTTGTTTTATTTTATTAGCTAGATTTTCCTAATTTAGAAGGTTCTTGATGATTGTTAGGGTAATTAACAATAAGAGCATCACTTGTTAGAAGTTATATTTCCACAATTCTAGATTGTGCGCACAAACTACTTTCAAATTTTATTTATTATTTCAAGATTGCTTCTCAAGATCTTTAGCTATTTTGAGTGGTCGATTTCAGCCCCCTAGTATCTTACTACATTTGTGTGAGTTTAATGATTCCCACACTCTGCCATGTGTTGTAGAAGTGATAGAGAAATTCATGTTGCATTTGCTTCCAAGTTTTTGGTCCATGATAGAGGAAGAAACAACTAAATTCTTGCCCCTTGCTTTTTCAATTTTCACTTTTGAGTTGGCAAATAAATTTGTAGTAATATTTGCATTAATATGCTAAGTTAGCGGCAACAAACTTTCTAATGTTTTTGCTCCTCTATGCTAGTTTTGAGATGATAGGAATGTAACATAAAAAGTTCATGTCACCTTGTAGTCCCCTCATGAGAGGCAATACATCAATGGAGTTAGAAATAATAATCTCCATTGTAATAGGATGGACCGTCACATGAGCACATTGGAGCAAAGGAAACTAATGCAATTTGCCATGAACATTTGCATATGTCAATTTGTAATTTTCACAAAGGATCAATACACGAAATATTACAAGCAGATATCCTAAACATGAGAGGAGAAGCATGGCCTCACTGGGCATGCCAAATTTGTTTGTTGAAAATAAATTATAATATGGATATTGTTACTCAAGATCATACTTATCTAAAGATCATTAGTTCACAAATCGTTGAACAACAAATCCAAATATGAAAGTGTTTTTCAAAAGTGATAAGACATCCATGATAAGAGGCATTTGTAGAAATCACACTCACAAGTATTAAAACTAATACTTTTTATTGATAGAGCCCACTTCAAACATTGGTTTTGGTTTGGAAGGCTCCTTGAGATTGGTCTGCTTGGCCACTCTTCCTCTAATCTACAAGAGGAAAAAAGAACTATGAGGAGGAACGTTAGGAGCTCTTTAGTGATAGTTAATACTCAAGTTAGAAAATGTCTTGTTAATTCTCTTTAAGAGGGTATCGGATGAAGAGAGAGAGAGACGTCTAGGTCCCCTTACCTTTGGGGGTTCCAAGTAATTTTATACACAGAGGATATCCTTCTATGAATAAAAAAATATTTAGCCTATGACAAAATATCTAGTCAAATCAAAACGGAATAGTTAAGTATATATTTTGTACTTCTCAAGGCAATAAGAAATATTTTAAGAGGCATAAAATAAAAAGTTCTGTTAGTATTCAAGTGAATCACCTTCTGTCTTAGAGAGAAGGTCTCTGAAAAATGAAAGAGGAAATATTTGAAGGCAAGGATAATCGATGATAAAATATGGTGGAGTTGAAATCCTTGCACCTCTCATGCCCAATAATGCCCTAAGTTAACTTAATGAATGCAAGACTAGAAATATGATGCCCAATCTGCAAGTCTAGAACTCGATTAGAGAAGTTACTTGAAAGATAAAAGTGCTAAGATTAAAAGATAACCTCCTAAAGATCTCCTACTAAAGGCAATAGGTCACGCCCAAATGAACAATGGAAAATAAAATCCTAAATAGATAAATCTCATGTGAAAAGGCAAACTAAGAGAGGCAGACTCAAAGGATAAGAACTAATTGGTATATGTGAGCTTGTGAAGCTTAGGTTCTCAAAGAGGAATGAGATTGCTAAGCTAAGAAAACAAAGAAAAAGGGGGAGAAAATTGGATTGTGTACTAGAATTAGGAGGACATATACAACCTCATCTCAATGTATTATTAGCCAAAAAAAACCAACCAAAGAATAAGTACTAGACTGCAGGTGTGTAGATTATAGAAATTGAAGTTTGGAGGCCTTTGAGATAAAAACCAAAGTTAAAAAAGCAACTAACCAATAGGAACATTGTGAAATAATAAAGTCGCTAAAAAAAATAAGTTTTTGAAGAAAATGTGTATAGGAAAAAAGTGTAAGGGAAGGTCTATCGGTGACCTACCACATCCTAAAATCATCCTTAAATTTTAGTAGACTAAATCAAGTAGGAGACCATAATTAAAGATAAAAAAATATATCACCTATTTACTAAAAGAAATCTCTAAAAATAAAAGAGAGATTTTCTCTCAAATAAGTACAAACACATATACTATGCATTATTTTCTTCTTCTAGCATAACAATTGAAAAGAAAAGAGAGAATATTACTCCATAAGGTTATTTCTCTAGAAGTTCATGTGCCAATTTAGCATTCTAGAAGATGAATTGTCAACTTGAATTACTATAGTTCAACTAGCATCTATTTGAGCATCTACTTGCTAATTTAGCTGATTATTACATAGTATCCTACTCCAATGTGCTAATAAAAAATTTTAAAGCACTGGGCTACATTGCTCCAAGTATCCATGCATGCCTTATGGGCACTATTGGACCTCTATTTGATAATGAAGATGATCAAACATGCTCAATATCTCCTAACACATAAAATGTGTCCATCAAGCCAGCCATAATACTCTAGACATTGCAGAAGGGTAAAGTCCTTAGTGACGCTCTATCAAGGCCTAAAGAAAAGGGGCACAACACAATTGAGATGCCCTTAGAATCAAAATAGAAGCTTTTGCTAAGTCCCATTCAACATGATTAACCACTTGTTGAAAACACGATCCTTAAAGCAAAAGAAAGTCCACCAAAACTCGAAGATGAAGGGCAAGCCACAATCAATTAATTGATGAAAATTGATCTCGGTTCAAGAAAAGGACCTATGTTATTGATCAATGCTTGATTCTTGAAGAGGTATTATGCTTAAGCCTTTGGGGGTAACAACAACAAAGAATATCTATATTTTTATCTATGATGGAACAACCAACTTTCTCAAAAAGGAATGTCCAATAAAAAATTCACTCTATATTTCTCGAGGCAAAACCTAGATACAAAACATCATCCATTTTGTATTGTGGTTGAGTCTATGACCTTATGACAACTCAAATTCATTTCTTATGATAACTTAAGTTCACTCATTGTGGCAAATCAAGTTCGCTCCTATAGCAAATTAAGTTCACTCCATGTAGCAAGTCAAGTCTACGCCTTGTGGTAAACCAAGTCTGCTCCATGTGGCAACTCAAATCCACTGCTTGTGATAACTCAAGTCCACTCTTGCGGTAAATTAAGTTCACAACTTGTTACTACTCAAATCCACTCCTCGTGGCAAATCAAGTCCACTCATCGTAGCAAATTGAGTCCATGTCTTATAGCAAATTAAGTTTACACCTTATGGCAACTCAAGCCCACTCCTTGTGGTAATCCAAGTCTACTTTTTTATGGCAAATTAAGTCCATCATTGCATGACAAGTAAAATTCACCTTCTCATAGCAAACCAAGTCTACCCTCTCATGGCAAATTAAGTCTATTGCCATATGGCAAGTAAAATTCACCTCATCATGATAAACCAAGTCTATTCTCATATGCTAAATTAAATCCACTCTTATGTGTCAATCCAAGTCTACTCTGATGCGGCAATCTAGTCCACTTTCACATAGCAACTCAAGTCCATATTACATAGTAATTAAGTCAATATTTTAAATTGTAAATAAAGTCCACTTTCATATGACAAATTAAGTCCATTTTATATGACGATAAAGCCCATATTTAAATAGTAAATAAAGTTTACTCTTATGTGGTGATTCAAATCCATTCTGCATGGCGATTAGGCTAGCATTCTAATGGAAAACTAAATCCATCTCAGTGGAAAATCAAGTCACTTCTACATGGCAAAACAAATTCATTTTCACGTGGTAACTCAAGCCTGCTTCAACGTGACAAAACAAGTCCACTCCATATAGCAACTCAAGTCCACTTCCACATAGTAGATCAAGTCTACTTCATATGGTAAATCAAGTCTATTTTCATATGGCAAATCAAGCTTATTTTCACACAATAAGTCAATTTTACCGTCATGTGACAAATCAAGTCTATTTCCACATGGTAATCTAAGTCCACTTTCACATGTTAATTGAAGTCCATTTTTGTATGGCGATCAACCGTGTATTTACATGGCAATCCTAGTCCACATCTATGTGACAAATCAAATCATTCTCACATGCCAAGTATAGTCAACTCTTAGAATGTTAAAACTAGGGCTAAATACCTAATTGTTTGCACTTTTTCCTCTCGTCAGAACTCTAGAAGAAGTTACAGGGGGCAATTTCTTAGAGGTGATTTTTGCCAAAGACCAAATAAATTTTATAAATAGGCCTCTAACTGAAATTTTCTTTATGGAAACACCTCTGAAATTTTAAAAAAATTATTTTGATCCAAAATTTTCAAAAACATTTACAAATACCGCCCCTATCCTGAAAATTCAATATCTAAAGATAGTACAATTTTGGAATCTCTTCATAAGTAAACAAATCCTAATTAATGGGATTACATGTCAATTTAAAAAAGATGAAAATTTAATTTGATTGCCGATCACAATTCAATGACATTCTAAAATCAAACTAATTAAGGATTTGATTTTAAATTTTCTAGAGGCCTATAAAAATTGATAACCCTATGAAAAGGGGAGAGAGGATCAAAATAGAGAGATGAGGGGAAACACAAGCATATAGAAGAATCGGGAGAAAAGAGGAGATGAGCCTAACAAAGAAAGTAAGATTAGCACTCTCTACTTAGCTTTTATTTTTTTCTTTGACACATTGCAGCCTCCGTCCTTGCTCCTCTACTTCCTCGCCGAACCGCTACCCGAGCTCCCCTCCACTGATTCTAGCCTCCTCTTTTCCTTTCCCCTTTTCCTTCCCCACCAAAGTTTGACCCATGAACCTTGCTCACCACTGATGAAATTTGACCCGTGAGCTTTGTCTCTCGCCGGTGAAGCCCGATCTCAAGCTCCACCACTCCCCATTGGCCAGAGCTGCCGGACCAAGTAGCTAGCCTAGCTCTGCTCTCAGGTTCAGTGTTTGTGCAGCCCTTGCCCTTTTGCCTTGACGGCTGACGTCCTCACCTCATCAGCCCACATTCTAGCCTGTTGGCCTGTGTCGTTACATTGCCATTGTGCATCCCAGCCCACCGGTCATGCCTCACTGATTTATGTCCCAGCCTATTGGCTTGTGTCCCCACTGCACCGACCATGACAGCAGCACCTCATCCTCCTTGTCATGCTAGCAAAAGCTCAGCCATGCCCTGGCACTACTACCCATGCCTTAGCTCGCCAGCCTGTGCCCGTGCTCTGCGTTGACGGCCACTCCTCGCCTGCCTATGCCCTTGCACCACGCCGACCGCCACTCCTCACTGGCCTATGCCCTTGCACCCCACCAACCACGACTTTGCACCACTTCCAACCATGTGAGCAGCTGAACCCCAACCATCCCATCGCCATTGGTCGCCTCCTGCTACCGACTATGGCAGGATTTAGCAGGGAAGAAGCTCTCGGCCATCATGGCCAGGTTGAGAGATGGAGGAGAATACACAAGTAAGAGGAGGAAGGGGGTGAGTGAAAAAGAAAGAAAAGAAAAAAACTTGTAGCAAAAAAAAAACGAAAAGATTTGACCTCAATTTTCATGCTACTATCTATTAACTCAGAGCGTCGTGGGCTCACCAAACGTCTAATTGGACTAAGGTTAACTTGTAGTTTTGTCGAATGTCTATTCGGATAAAGATTAACTCATAGACTCATCGAACATCTATTTACACTAAGATCAACCCACCAGCTCACCTATCGTCTATTCAAATAAAGGCTAGCTTGTGGGCTCATGGGTTGTCTATTTAGACTAAAGCTGTGCTACAAGATCACCGAATGTCTATTCAATCTAATATTAGTCCATGGGTTTGCTAAATGTTTATTTAGACTAAGATCATCTCGTAGACTTGTCATACATCTATTCAGACTAAAGCCAGCCCGTGGGCTAGCTAAACGTCTATTTGGACTAAGACCAACCTGCAAGCTTATCGAACGTTTATTTGGACTAAGGCCAATTCGTAGGTTCACTAAACATCTATTCAGATTAAGTCTAGTCTGTTCTGTAAGTTTGTCAAATGTCTATTCAAACTAAGGATAGTTATAATCACGGCGAACATGTATTCGAACTAAGCCTAGCTCATGGGCTCATTGAATGTCTATTCCAACTATGGGTAACTTGCAAGCTCACCGAGTATCTATTTATCTATTTGGATTAAGGGCAACTTGCAAGCTCATTGAGTATATATTTGAACCAAGGCTAACTTGTGGGCCTGCTAAATGTCTATTCAAACTAAGTGCAATCTGTGGGCTTACCAAGCATCTATTTTGACTAAGGCCAAGTTACAAGCTTGTCGTACATCTATTTAAAGTAAGGTCAACCTACCGGCTTATCGAATGTCTAATTAGATTAAGGCTAACTCACAAACTCACCATGTCTATTAGAATTAAGGCCAACTCACAAACTCACCCAAAGTTATCATGATAGCCTAAGGGCTTTTGAGCCAAATTAATTAGCATAAATTGATTAAATTAAATTGATTCAACCACATTGGACTTAAGAAAATTTAGATGAAACAAATAACCAAACTAAATTAACTCAAATATACCATCAAATAGACCTAAATCAACCAAGTTAATTGACTAAAACTCAAATCAATCTAGATCCAAATTCAAATTGAGTAGGTCCAAGTCAAATAAATTCGAACCTAATCCCGATTAGGTTTAAATTGGCTCAATCCAAATCAAAAGCCCAATTTAGACCAAAATATTTGTTGGGTTAAACTAACTTTGAATTAAACCATGATTGGGTAAAAATAGGTTCAATCTAGCTTCAAATCGAGTTAGAAGAGTGCACACTGAGTCAAATTGAACTCAAATCCAAACCCTAGTTAGGTCAAGATTAGTTCAAACTAAACCCTAGTCAGGTTAAATTAATCCCTAAGTTCAAGCCTAAACCAAAGCCAGGTCAAACCCCATTTGAACTAAATCAAATCAAACTTGATCCAAATCAAGTTTTGAACAATAATTTGAATCAAACTGAACTCAAATCAAAGTTAAGTTCTAAATATCAAACTTAATCAAATCAAAATTGATCCAAATCAAGTTTTGATTATCGACTTGAATCAAATCAAACTAAAATCAAAAGCTGAGTTCTAAATATTAAAATAAATCAAAACAAATTTAATCCAAATCAAGTTTTGAATATCAAATTGAATCAAATTAGACTCAAATCAAAATCAAGATTTGAACATTAAATTCAATCAAATAAGGCTCGAACCAAAATTAAGAGTTAATTTCAAATCAATTGGGTTAATTGACAATAAATTCAAAGGTCAGATTGAAATAAGGTAGGCTTGAACTCGCTAAGTTAGTCGGCCAAAATGCCTTATTCTAACACTTCAAAATAAAAGAAATTATTACCTACACCTCGTTGACTATGGAAACACTTTAAAATAAAAAAAAATTTGATCACCTAAATCTCATTGGCTATGGAAATGTTGGCTTAATTGTGTCTCAAATCCTTATTTTTCGGAAAGTCTTAATTATATTAGGAAGTTATTTAGTGGGCCTAATCCTTATTTAGATTTATCTTCTACTAGAAGACTTAAATTAATAGAAGTCTTATTTGAGTCAGTCTTCTACTTTGACTTAAACACAGTTAGGCTACATCTATAAATACTCCATTAATGTAAGGGTTTCATATAGAGTGAGAGAGAGAGACATAGATCAATACTCTCAATACGTCTTATAATGGTTAGGCTACTTAGTCTTTTGTGAGAGTTGGTGATATTGGAGTTTCGTCTCCATTGTTGTAATCTTCTCTTCCTCTTCTCATCAATACAATATTATCTGAATCGTCTTCGCCACATATATCTCTTGTCTACTATCTTTTCCTCTTTTCTGTTCTTTCTCTATATCGTGAATTGTGGTGGACATCGATATTTTCCGCAACAAGTGGTATCAGAGCTTGGCTCAACATGTCTACTACGAAGTTCGATATAGAGAAATTCAATGGAAAGCAAGGATTCCCTACTTGGCAAGTAAAAGTTTGTGCAATTCTTACTCAACAAGGATTGAGAAACACATTGGAGGACGTCAAGCCTTAAGATGTCATCGGAAGTGTCTGGGAAAACCAGAAGGCTAGCGCACATAGCACAATCATCCTCAGTCTCACCGATGAGGTAATCTATCCATTTCTTCATGCAACATCACCTTCAGAGTTATGGAAAAAGCTAGAGAAATAGTATATGAGTAAGTCTATCTAAAATCGAGTTTATTTAAAGCAGAAGCTCTTCAATTTTTGAATGACAGAAGGTACGAATATAGTTGATCATCTTAATGCTTTCAATAAATTTGTCTCTCAATTGTTAAGTATTAATGTTAAAATTGAAGATGAAGATAAGGCAATTATTTTATTATCGTCCTTACCTCCTTCTCTTGAGAATCTTAAAACTACTCTCATGTATGGGAAGGATTTGAAATTTGACGATATTTCTGCTACCCTTCTATCTAATGAATATTTGAAAAAGATTGAAGGGGATGTGTCACACTTAGAAGCATTAATTGTCAGAGGTCATACCAAAGAAAGATCAAGAACAGGTCATTCTAGATCCAAATCCAAAGAAATAAACTGCAGGTATTATAAGAAGATGGGACATGTAATTAAAATTGTTGGAAGCTCAAAGCAAGGAAAGAAAGAGAATCTCAATCTAAAGAGCAAGCCAAAGAATAAGTGTCAGTTGTTGAAGGGAGTTCTGATGATGATTTGGGTAACGTTCTCTCTATTAGTTCTACTTTTGATCGTTACCATGATATTTGGATTCTTGATTCTGGTTGTTCTTACCACATGTGTGCTAATAAGGATTGGTTCGAAGACTACAAGTCCTATGATGGTGGTTTAGTTTTAATGAGTAATAACAATCCATGCAAAACTGTTGGAATTGGAACAATCAAAATTAAGATGTTTGATGATATTATTAGAACTCTTACTAAAGTCAGACATATTCCTGATTTGAAAAAGAATTTGATCTCTTTTGGTGCTTTGGATTCTGCTGGTTATAAGTATTCTACTGAAGGTAGAGTTCTTAAGGTTTCTAAAGGCTCATTGATAGTGATGAAGGACCTAAAGCATAAAATTTTGTATGAGTTAGTAGGAAAAACCGTTGCAGGTGGAGCAGCAATTTCTTAGGCTTCTTCTTCTAATATGACCTACTTATAGCATATGTGTCTCGATCATATGGTGAGTAAGGTTTGAGTGAGTTCAATAAAAGAAAATTACTGAAAGGCCTCAACTCATGCAAATTGGATTTCTGCGAGCATTGTCTCTATGGTAAACAGTCCAAGGTAAAGTTTAACACCGGTACTCATTGCACTAAAGGCTTAATTGATTATATTCATTCTGATGTGTGGTGCTCGTTATTTTGTCAGTTTTATTGATGATTTTTTCAGAAAAGTGTGGATTTATTTTTTGCATCACAAAGCTGAAGTATTTTCTATTTTCAAACGGTGGAAAACTTCAGTCGAAAAAAGGACTGGCAGAAAAATCAAATACCTTAGAAGTGATAATGGCGGAGAGTACAAATCAACTGAGTTTCTCAAATTCTGTGAAGATGAAGGCATCAAACGCCACTTTACCATCTCAGGAAAACCTCAACAAAATGGTGTGGCTGAAAGGATGAACAGAACCTTGTTGGAGAAAGTATGTAGTATGCTCAGTACATCTAATCTCGATAAAGATTTTTGGGCAGAAGTAGTCAATACAACATGCTTCATTGTGAATCACTCTTCTCAAATAGCCATTAATTGCAAGACTCCTGAAGAGGTATGGACTGGTCAACGTACAAATTGTTCTGCTTTAAAGATTTTTGGTTGCCCTGTTTATGTGCATGTTATCAAGGATAAGTTAGATGCACGTTCCAAAAAGTGCATTTTCTTGGGTTATGCCAAAGGTGTTAAAGGCTATCGTTTGTAGGATCCTACTATTTCAAATGTAATTATTGAGAGAGACATAGTATTTGATGAAAGTGTTATGCTAAAATCTCTCAAGAAAGATCTCAATGATATAATGCAAGTGGAGGTGGAGCATGTAGTTCCTTCAAAAGAAGATATTTAGGGTATGCCCAACTCTCAAGAAAATTCTAAGAATCAAGTTTCTGAAAAGACTCTACTTCAAAGATCTCAAAGAAAAATAAAGTCACCTGAAAGGTATGGTTTTGAAGATATGGTAGCTTTTGCTTTAGTTACTGACAATGGTGATCCTTCTTCCTATAAAGAAGCAATGCAGAATAAAAATTCTTCTTAGTGGCAAACTGCTATGAATGAAGAGATGGATTTTGTTCAAAAGAACCATACTTGGAATCTGATGAAATTACCAAAAGGTAATGGTAAAGACATCTATTGAAGATTCAAATTCAGAGAATAAAATGATTTGAGCCAAGGTGGAGATTGTTGGCTTAATTGTGTCTAAAATCCCGATTTTTCAGAGAGTCTTAATTATATTAGGAAGTTATTTAGTGGTGCTAATCCTTATCTAGATTTATCTTCTACTAGAAGACTTAAATTAATAGAAGTCTTATTTGAGTCAGTCTTCTACTTTGATTCAAACACAGTTAGGCCACATCTATAAATACTCCATTGATGTAAGGGTTTCATATAGAGTGAGTCAGAGAGACATAGATCAATACTCTCAATACGTCTTGTGACGGTTAGGCTACTTAGTCTTTTGTGAGAGTTGGTGATATTGGAGTTTCATATCCATCGTTGTAATCTTCTCTTCCTCTTCTCATCAATACAATATTCTCTGAATCATTTTCGCCACATATATCTCTTGTCTACTATCTTTTCCTCTTTTTTGTTCTTTCTCTATATCATGAATTGTGGTAGGCATCGATATTTTTCGCTACATGGAATTACTTCAAAATCAATAAAATTATCATCTACATCCTAGTGGCTATAGAAATATTTTAAAATAAAAAAATTATTGCCGACCCCTCAATGACTATAAAAATACTTTAAAATCAATAAAGTTATCATATATTCCTTATTGGTTATAAAAATATTTAAAAATCAAAGAAGTTATTTCTTATGATACATTGGCTATGGAAATACTTTAGAATTAAAGAAGTTATCGCTTATACCTTATTGGTTATAAAAATACTTCGAAATCACCTTAACCTCATTAGCTACAGAAATATTTCAAACTCATGGAGTTATCACTAATGATAAAAAAACACTCTAACCCAAAAAGTAATCTCCAACACCTTATTGGTTGAAAAAAATGCTTCAAAATCCAAAAAAGTTGTTGTCTAAGCCTCATTGGCTATGAAAATACTTCAAAATTAATGGAGTTATTGTCAATGCTTTATTGACTAATGAAAACACTCCAATTGAAATGAAGTTATTTTCTATGCTTTATTAGCTATGAAAATAGTTCGAATTCATGGAGTTATTACAAACATCTTTTTTGTTAATAGAAACACTCTAACCTAAGCGAAGTTATCTCGAATGCTTTATTAGCTAACAGAAACACTTCAAATTTATGGATTTATTGCCAATGCCTTAATGCTAATAGAAACATTTTAACCCAAATGAAGTTCTTACAAATGTCTTATTAGCTAATGAAAATACTTCAAAATTCAATGAAGTTACTGCCTATGCCTCATTGGCTATAGAAACACTTTAAAATTAAAGAAATTATTGCCTCCATTTCATTGGCTATTGAAACACTTAAAATCAATAGAGTTATCATTTATACCTCATTGACTATAAAAACTCTTCAAAATTAATGAAATCATTGTCTACGCCTTATTAGCTATGGAAATACTTCAAAATCAATGAAGTTATCCTCTATACCTTATTGGTTATGAAAATATTTCAAAATTAACAAAGTTATTGTCTATGCCTCATTAGTTATGGAAATACTTCAGAATCAATGAAATTATCTCCAATTTCTTATTGACTAATGGAAAAACTTTAAATTCATGGGGTTATCGCCAATGCCTTATTTGCTAATAGAAATGCTCTAACCCAAATGAATTTATCTTCAATATCTTATTGGCTAATAGAAATACTTTAAATTTATGGAGTTACTATCAATGCCTTTTTTGACTAATGAAAATATTCCAACCCAAAATAAGTTATCTCTAATGCCTTATTGACTAACAAAAATACTTAAAGCCCATAGAAATTATTGTCAATGTCTTATTGGCTAACAGAAACACTCTAACCCATACAAAGTTATCTTCAACGATTTATTAGCTAACAAAAATACTTCAAAACCATAGAAATTATTATCAATGCCTTGTTACCTAGCATAAATACTCAAACCCAAATAAAGTAATTACCAATAATTTATTAGCTAATGAAAATACTCTAATACTTTATTGGCTAATCAAAATACTTTAAACCCATAGGAGTTATCACCAATACCTTTTCAGCTAATAGAAACACTCCAACCTAATGAAGTTACTTCCAATGCCTTATTGGCTAACAAAAAACTTCAAATGCATAAGAGTTATAGCCAATGCCTTCTTGGCTAATAAAAATGCTCTAACTCAAAGAAGTTATCACCAATGCTGAGGCTAATAGAAATACTTTAGGCAAATCCCACGCTATTGATAACACCATTCAAAGAAGTTATCACCAACACTCAAAGCTATTAGAAACATCTCAAACTTCTCTCTTCTCTTTCCATTTTCCACTAGATGATGCCATCAACATCTACTAAAGATCAAGTCAAGACCCATTGGGTCAAACGTTGCATGGTCCATCACATGAGAGTGGGATAGAAACATGCATCGAAGCTTCTTTCTCATTCCTTTCTTTTTTTATTTGTCATGTTTTCTATAATTCCATGCTGCAATTCATTGTAAAGTGAGGGAATGCCCTTACTTAAGCTATGTACCCTCTTTCATATCAATCAAACAATGCTTTTCTCTTTTCTGTTGTATCTTTATTTTATTAGCTAGTTTTTTTGCTTTAGGTGGTTCTCAAATATTATCAAGGAAATTAACAATAGAGACTTTTGCCAATTAGAAGTCAATATTCCCACAATACCAAATTGAAACTCAAATTAATACATTTTGATTTGTGCATTTAGGTCACTCCTAAGGCTCTCCGCCATCCTGGGTCGGGATTCTGATCCCACAAGGATAGTAATGAAGCAATGGTACTTATGATGAAGAAGAGGATAGTAATGAAGAAATGGTACTTTTCTTGAGAAGATTCATGAAATTTCTCAGAAAAAAGCACATTCCAAGCAAGCTTTGGAAAGACGAGGAAGAATCAAGTGAGAAAAGCTTATATGAAACGAGGACATTTGAAGAAGGATTACCCAATTATTGTGCACCAAGTAAGCAAATTTGAAGAAAAAGAAAGCATTGAAGGATGTTTGGGATGATCCCAATGAGAATAGCACGGATAAATCATCATCAGAAGAAATTCTCAATCTTTGCCTCGTGGCTCTTGAGGGTGAGATAAGTGATTTATAATTTGAAGAATTACAAAAAGCATTTGAAGATTTTTTTTTTCCAAGAATGATAAACTACTTTTGAAATATAATGATTTGCAAAAAGTTGTGCTTCTTGAAAATGATGTTGGAAAGGCCAATATTTCCAAAGTTACATGTGATTGCAAAGATGATATTCAAAATTTTCAAAAGAAAATTGTTGATTTGAAAAAGGCTTTGAAAAACTTCAAATTTGAAAAGGCAAGAGTTTCCAAAATTACATGTAATTGCAAGCATGACTTTGAGAAATTTTGAAAAGAATATTTTAATTTCAAAAAACATTGAAAATTTTCGTTCATGGCAAGAAAACCTTGAACATGATCTTGAAGAGTTAGATAAATGTCTTGAGTAAATTCAGACTTGAATCTATTTCATCTTCAAGATTCAATGGAACTAAATCAACTTTTGTGATAGATTCAAATTCAAAATCATCAAATTTGAAATGTCATTATTGTTACCAAGATGGTCAAATTTTCACCAATTGCCCAACTAAGAAGGATAAGTTCTTGAACAAATTTGGGCATTTGTGGGAATGGTTCTAAAAATTTTGGAATTGAAGAAAATTTGGGTTCCAAAATTTTTTCATACTAGAATAATTGAGATTAGCTAGAGGTGACCAATGCATTTAAAATTTGATAATCTTTAAGGTCATTCTTTAGCTAAAATAGTTCAGGTAAGTCATTTATTGCATAACTTTTTATTCTCTTACAAAAGACTTCTCACTTCTTTATTAGTTGTATTACTGAATCTATCTCTAAGGTGGGTTTGGTTGTGCAAACTATACAATTTGAGTGACTGAACCCATTCCAGGAATAAAAAACCTTGTTTCTAACAAGTTGTGGACCCATACTCCTAATGTTTATATTTTCAAGTCGATACTAGATTCTCTATGTTTATATTTCATGTTTATCTTCATTCCAATAACCAAAACAAAAGTGGTTCTAGATAGTGTATCTTCAAGACCTATGTTGAAAAATCTATCAATGTTTAAGTAGTTGAAGACAAAGACTAGGATTATATCACCTTTGAAGATAATGATAAATGTAAAATTATCGATATAAATGACAAATATGGACCCCCATTAGTCAAAAATGTTTTAGTTGTGAATGAACTTAAATATAATCTTTTATCTATTAGTCAATTATATGACAAAGGTTACCACGTGATGTTCAAATCAAATTTATGCATAATTAGAAATGATAGTGACAGTGAAATTGCACTTATTACGCATCATGATGGAAATGTTTATACAATTGACAAAAATGAGTTTGGATGTGATAAGTCTTTTTTATCTCAAGGAGATAATGAGTGGTTACAAGCATGGACTCAATTGCTAAAGTAAACAAGAAGGAGCCTTTGAGAGGTCTTCTCAGCTGCAAATTTATGGAGAATCAAGTGTGTGATGTGTTGGCTCAGATTGGTAACCTTTGAGAGAGGAGATGAATTAGATTTTGTAAAACAAATAGCAATTTTGAAGAAATCAAATCCCAATATAATTTACTAAAAGAGATACTCATGAAACTCAAGTAAATCATAAGTGTAAGAAATATTAAGCAAGAAAAAGAATGCATCATGATTTGTGTGGTTCAGAGACCAACCGCTCTTACTCCATAGCCTTTCCCTCGCTCTTGAGGACTTCAATCATTCCATTAGTGATGTTGTTTCTTGAGGTAAAGCCAAGCCTTTACATCAACTTGCAATCTATATATGTCACTTCCTTCAGGTGAAATAATGCTTGTCACTTCATTAGGGTGAAGCCACACCCATATAATCAATTTTGCTCCCATTGGTAAGATCTACTCCACATGGGAGCTTTTGTATCCTCACACTCCTAACAATCTAGGAGTGTTACAAGTGAAAAAGACAAGAATTTGACAATTGAGCCTTACTACATAAGCCTCTCAAGAATGAGTATAAGGGCAATGAAGATTTGATATGAAATTAATAGTTTAAAGCACTATTGGGCTAGTAGGCTTGGAGGGCTTATCTCTTCTCTATAATAAATATAAAGTTATAAAGACTTGTTTAGAGAAGTTCAACCATACCTATTTATATCTTATAGGTCAAAACTAGCCATTAGGGGTGAAATCTTTCAACTAGCCCTACTCCAATGGTCAAAACACTAGCTATTAGTCGTACAAAAAATTTAAATTGATCGACCACTTTATGAACTAGTTGACTACTTCAAGTGAACTAGAACTTGGCAGATTTAGTCGGTCATCCAATTTTCCAACTGGTCATCAAGTTTGCTTAGGATCAGAAGTTTGAATCTTTTGTCTAACACAATCAGTCATCCATGAAGCCAAGCGTACATCCGGTTATATTAGAAAAACTTTGTTAAGAGCTTGCTACAAAATCTAACATAACAAATGCTCTAAATAAATAATCTCAAACATAAATCTTTGACTTGACTAAAATAAATGAAAATTTTAAACCTAGCAAACTGACTTGATCTCTTGAGTTTTCTTTAAGTCTTCTCCAATTCTTCAAGTTTTTTCCATTGATCCACTATCATGCCTCATCTTCAATATCATCTTCATGTTCATCCATACTTGAGGCTTTCAAACAAGCTTGATCTTTATTTCGAATTTGGCTTGGCTATTTGGTACACATACTCAAGATATAATCAAATACAAGGTTTGTTCATCATTAAAATTACAAAGGACAACATGATGTTTGTCAAATGAGGAAGTAAGTCCCCCACAAAAGAACATTGTTTCACCAACTAGGACACTCCAGCTTACTCATTTAGACTTGTTTGGGCCAATTTTCACTCCAAGTATATGATATATAAATTACACACTTGTTGTTATTGATGAATTTTTAAGATTTGCATGGGTTTTGTTTATTATGGACAAGAATAATATTTTGTTGATTTTTATTGAAACTAATCATCATCTCATGGATATTTTCACAAAAACTTTGGATGAAGCTTGTTTCTATTTTATTGAAATGAAATTGTTAAGTAATTTGAGTTCTTGAATATTTTTTTAGTGTTTCTATTTTTGCTAAATTTAGATGCCCGAATGTATAGGATTGCATGCCTAAAAAAATATTCTGACAATAAAGCCTTAAAGTTTGAATGACTATAACTCAAGTTTTCTACCAACTTTTTCTTTTTAAAATGCTAGTTTAGCTTACCATTCCAACACAATTTCTCACCCACCCCTTGCATGATCGGCCTCCAGCAAAGTAGAAATCCTTCTTGAACCATCCTCAAGCCTCCAAAAGCCTTTTCCCTAATTTTCCACCTTCCCTCTTCCCAAATTCTACATTTTTAGCCTGCAAATCCATGCTCTTCATTATGACTTGGATGAAGTTAGTTCCATATAAGCAAAAGAGCAATTCCAACTCAAATCTTGGTGAAATTCCTTGCATTCCCTCTACTTTTAATACTCCTACTACCTATAAACACAATCATGATTAGTTTTCCTCTTCTAAAGTCATTCCACCTTGAATTATTGATTTTGAATCTCTAGCATGTCTCAATATTGAAGGCTTATTTGTTTCTCAATGGTGGAAACCTCTAGTCACTCATCATGAATTTATTGTGAGGAAGGCATTAACATTTTCTACTCTAATACCTCTTTTGACTATGATCAATGCACTCTTATTTCTTACTTCTCAATATAGAGAGATCTTCATTTCCACCTTATAGAGTTCCATTCTCTACCTCCTCAAAACCCTATTGACTTGAGCATTAGAGAGACTTTCACTGGACAACCATTGGCAGACAGTTTTTCTTTGTTTTATTGTGAAAATTGTCATATGGAAATTGCCAGCGATCTTCTAGAATTTATTATTGATATATCTATCTCTAGATATAGGGTTATTGTCTCACAATCTTGGGAAAATGCAAACATTTCATTCGAATACCCAAAGGCTATCCAAATGGTAGTCAAAGGGAACTTTGCTGCAACCATAGAGAAAGTAGTTGTGAATTTGGTTCCTATTTCTTCCTACCTCATCCATCAACTTCTTATCTACACTATCCTTCTAAAGGGTGGATATCACAATAAAGTTTCATTGATGGAATTGTATCTTATATATTGTATTCTCATTGAAAGCCATATATATTTACCTTATATTATCTTGAGACACATGGCATATAACATTTCCCACTCCACTACTTCATGTAATGGATTCTCTAATATTTCATGCTCCTCTTTTCTCCCCTTGACCCATTCCAATGCTATAAATACACTCTTGTTGAGATCTTCTCCCTTGCTTCTTTGAGCTGGATGGGCTTTCACTAACAAGGCAGTGAGAGGGTTCATGTTTCAGAATGTTCTTCTACTTTGGAAGGGGCGCATGAAGAAGATCATGAAAAAGAAGCTAAAATCAAGGCCATGGAGGTATTCGATGATGGAGAAGATGTTCTTGTTGCTATTGCTGATCTTGCTGGACCATCTCGACCACTATGTTTGTTGGCCTATTAGCGACTTGAAAAAAATTGTGGTTATTTGGATGACATGTCTTGTAGATTTGACGAGCAGGTAGTTGCTACCATTATGCACCTGCATCAAATCAAGGTTATGTTATTCACACTCTACCTTCAAGATGCTTAGGCCTAAGCTCCTAGGATCATGTTTTTGTTTTAATGATGTTTTGTGTGTTTTGAGTGACATGTGGCTTTGTGACTTTGAGTGGCTTGGGTTCTATATGTTTTGTATTACTCATTATGTTATATGTGTAACTCTTGTTTCTATGGTGGTTTATGGTTATCTTATACTCTATTTCATTGTTTTTTGAATTATCTTATGTTATGGATGTGGTTATGTTTTTCATTGAATGTTGTTTGAGGTGATTTTTGCCACAATCAATCTTAATTAAAATATGATTAAAATTAAGACTTGTATGTCACTAAATTATGACTCAAATGTAGGTTTCACTTAGACTTAAATTATGTCTAAGTTTGATCGAAAATTGAGCTCAATTTGGACTTAAATCATTGAGAGATTTGAGCTCAAAATAGGCCTAATCCATTGGGCCCAAAATTCATCTAAACCTTGGGTCAAAATGATAAATGCAAGAATTTTGCAAATAGAATCCTGAATAGAATAAATTTTTATAAATAAGCTTTTAGCTAGATTTTTCTTATAAATAGGTCCTTAGAATAAAAATTTTATAAAAAAGTCCAATAAAATTCTAAAATTATAAATCAGTTCCACAAGTTTTAGGGTTTGCAAGTAAACCCCTCAAAAGATAGATAATTATAATTTAATCCTTATCAAATTTAGGATTTGTAAATAAACGTCTCCAAAGTTTTATATTTACAAATAGGTCCTAAAATTTTAACTTTTGTAAATAAGTCCCTTAAGAATTTTTTATTTATAAATAATTCTAATTTTTTTCAAAAATGACTTTAAAAGTTTTAAAACTTCATAAACAAGTCCTTTATGCAAAAAATCCTTAAAAATTCATTAATTATCAATTTAGTCTAATTTTTGTAAAAAATTACAAATAACCTCTCTATAATTTTAGTATTTGGGATAAATCTAACTTTAAAATTTTATCATCTACATCAGATAAATTTATCTATATCCATCTATAAAGTTAGCCAACTTGAAACAAACACATTCACAACTATCCAATCCAAATAGAACTCATCCATAGAAAATAGATAAGATTCTTGATCTAAATTTGAACAAGATTGTGTCATACCAACTCTATCTCTTCAAGTCCTATAAATCTGTAAATATCAAAAAAAAAAAAAAGAGACAGGTAAGAAATCCATCATAGGAGAATCAAGGAAAAGATCAGAGAAAACTCAAAGATGGGAGAAGGAAGAGGACAATAGAATATGAGAGAAGAGGAATTGGTGACATTTTGTCACTCATTTAGTTTTTTTATTTCTTATTTCTTTCTTTTCTTTGTTGCTTCTACTCTCTTTGCTTCTGTATGAGAACCTTTGCTACCCTGCTACTTCCTTGTGAATCGATGTCCACAGTTCCTACTACCTTTTCCCTTGCTCCTTGAGCTTGACCAACGTGAACCAAGACAGCCACCTACTTATGATCTTGCCTACCCTAAGACACACCACTGCAACCCAATCCTAGTAAGCTGCACCACTCCTTTCAACCTTTGAGGCAATTGAATCACCCTCTCTTGGCTGCTGCATCACTTGAACAAGCATATATGTAGGCCCTTGCTACCAACACCAGCCTTATTATCCACCTATAACCAGCTCCCAACTCTGAAGTTGCCCACCACCACCCTCTGGCACCTCTTCTAGCCATCTGCTGCCATAAATCAAGGCCAAATCTAGCTCCAAATTTCTATGGTGTTGAGATTGTCACCACTAAGCCTCAGTCCGAACCCAACCTTGTCACCATCTAGGATGCTACCCTTACCTGTCAACTATCAGATATAGCCAAATCTCGCCAAATCTTTCCCCAAATCTCTCGGGTGTCGAGCTTATCACCACTAGGCTTAGGTCCAAGCCCCAGGTTATTGCCATCAGGCATGCCACCCTTGCTTACCAGTTATTAGATTTGACTATGAATCAATAAAGAGAGAGGCTTGAGAGGGATGGTGAAGGAAGAAGTGTTGGTTTAGGGAAGAGAAGGGGAGAAGGGCATAGATCCAATTGAGAAACAAAAAAAAGAGGAGAGGAGCTTCGATTTGTGGAGGAGGAAGAAAAAGGAAGAGATCTAGGGTTTCTTTTTTTGGGCTAAGTGAAGAAGAAAGGAAAAAAAACGGGGTGGGGGGGATGGGGATGGGAACAAAACTTGTGCAGCAAACAAAAAGGAAAATCCGACCAAAATAGGGGAGAACAATTTTTGGCTTGAGGGAGAAGAAGAAAGAGAAAAAAAAATGTTTTGTAGAAAAAAGAAAGAAAAAAGAAAATTTGGCAAAAATAATAAAAAAGAAGAGTTTTCAACATTGCGGCCATCCGTGATCTTTTGCACAATGATGGAATTCCACCAACACCATGGCCACTCATAGTCCCTCAAAGATGGCAAACTCATAATCTTGCAATTGCCACTCATGGGCCCTCAAAGACTGCAATGAAGACGGTGAGCCCATGACTCCGCTACGGCCACCTATAGACCTTTAAAGATGGTGAATCCTCCTTGTACCAAGCCATCCGTTAGACTCACATCTAAGCCAACCTTCAAGCTAGCACTTAGCCAGCCTTCGGGCTCATACTTAGTTAGCTTTTGAGCTCACATCCTCTACTAGAAAGTTGCTTCAAAGACAAAACTTCTAAGATTCAAAGATAACCTTGTAGGAATCTCCTCCTAACAGCAAAAGATCACCTCCTAATATGTCATTAAAAAAATAAAGTCCCAAATAGACAAATCTTATATGAAAAACTAAGTCAATAGAGGCAAACTCAAAGAATAAGAAATCAGTTAGTATTTGTGAGCCCACAAATCGTGAATCCTCAAAAGAGAAATGAGATTTTCAAGTCAAAAAACATGAATGGAATGAAATACAAAAAAAAATAGAAATAAAAATGAAAAGGGAGAGAAAATTGGATCACATATCAAGATTAGGAGGACTAACCTAGCATTATCTCGGTATATTATCGACCAAAAAAATCACCCAAAGAGTAAGTATCAGTTGGTATATATGGGTGTCTAAACCTTAGAAGTTGAGGTTAAGAGTCATCCAAGATCAAAATCAAAGTCAAAAAAATAATTAATTGATAGGAATAGGAATATAGTGAGAGTAGCAAAGTCACTAGAAAAATAGATTTCTGAAGAAAATATTGTATTATGAAAAAGTGTAGGAGGGGAGGGGAGGGGGTCAATTGATGACCTACCATATCTTGAGACAAAATCATTCTCAAACATTAATAATCCAAATCAAGTAGGATGCTTTAATCAAAGATGGAATGATATCTCACCTGTCTACTAAAATATTTTTTTTAAAAATGAATCTCTAGAATTTTTTTAAAAAAATAAGTACAAACATATATTCTTTGCATCATTTACTTCTTCTAGGATCACAATAGAAAAAATGAGAGAGTATCACTTCATTAGGTTATTTCTCTCAAAACTCATGTGCCAATTTATTGTCCTTTCTAGTTTTGATGATGAACAAACTATATTTAGTATCTACTTAAGTTTTATTTTAGCGAAAATACATAAAGCTTCCAAGGAAATATTCAAAAGCTTCAAGGAAAAGGAAGCGCAATGGTGGATCGGTGAATGTGATTTGAAGAGATCAAAAGATGGCTCAAGGTGGTTAGAAAGGTATCTACTAGAACTTGAAGATTTGAGGATGACATGGGCGAAGCCAAGGCAACTCAAAGACTCAACTTCGATTAGGTTTAGGTTTCTTTTTATTTTTAGTCAAGTCAAAAATTTATTTGAGATAAATTATTTAGAGTTTTTTGTTGAGTAGAGTTCTGTAGGAAGCTCTTAACAGAGCTTTTCTAACTAAACTAGTTCTCTACTTTTGAATTGAACAACCAGTTGAGTCAAACTGAATATTTAAACTTCAAACTTATATAAAATTGGACGTCCTATTGACGTTCAACTAGAGGTTCAGGTTTTGGTTTATGAACCCAAATCAGATGCCTAGCTGGAGTTCTTGTCTAGTAGAACCAAACGACCAACTAGGCTGTGGGCTAGTTTCGATAAACTAGAATTGGTCTACTAGTTATCTGAAGTGGTCATCCGGTTTGAATTTTTGTACAAATAATGGCAAGTTTTTTATTGTTGGAGCCAACCTAGCCACACAATCTCACCGCCAATAGCTAGATTTGACCCCCAAAGGTATAAATAGAGATGAGGGGGCTTCTCTAAATTATTTTTGTAACTTCCAATTTTTGTGAAGAAGAGATTAAAGTCCTTTTAGCTCTCTAGCCTTCAAATTACTCTAAACTTTCCAATCTCAAGTAAATTTTCATTGCCTTTTACCTATTTCTTGAGAGAACTTTGTGTGAGATAAAATTATGAGATCTACTTCTATTTTTCCACTTGTAATCTAATCTAAGGTTATTTGGAGTGGTTGAGAGACTCAAGCTCCAATTGGGAGTTCATCTTGTCAATTGGTGCAAGAAACATTGTAAGGAGTTGGCTTCACCGACAAAATGATGCTCTAGTAGAGAGTTAAATTCCTCAAGATTAAGAGAAGGACTGTGGAGTTAGAGTGATTGGTCTCTGTACCATGTTACATCATGGTGCACTCTCTCATTGTTTAATTTACTTATTTGTATTTGTGATTGATTGAGATTGGCTTTGAATCATTTTTGGTGGATTGACTTGGTTTTGATTTATTAACAAAGCACTATTTGTCCTTAACACCTAATTAACCTCCCTCCTCCTTGCCAAGTTTTCTTGTTTTTGATTTAACAACCCAGAGGTTTTTGATCCATATTTATGAAAAATTTTGGAGCTTCACCATCCCTTCAAGATGGGCAATCCACTAATCATCAATTACTATTCAATGGCACTTATTTAATTATTGGAGAGCCCAAATTTAGATCTTCTTAAAAGCTATTGATTATGATCTACAGCAGTTGGTAGAGGAAGGGTATACTCTACCCACCAAAATAATTGATGGGGTGAAGGTTCCCAAACTCAAGGATGAGTGGAATGAGATTGACAAGAAAAATGATTATTTGAATATGAAAGTGATGAATATTTTGTATTATGCTCTTGATCATTTGAATTTAATTGTGTTAATATTTGTGAGATGGCTCATGACATATGACATTGTCTTGAAGTTACTATAAGGGTACAAGACAAGTGAGAGAATCTAAAGTGAACATATTGGTTAACCAATATAAACTCTTTAAGGTGAATCCAAATGAGTCTATCACACAAATATTTACTTGCTTTGCCAATATTATCAATACTCTTAACTCTTTTGGTAAAGCTTATACTAATTATAAGATGGTGAGAAAGATTTTGAGATGTTTGCCTAGGAGTTGGGATCCAAAAGTGATGGCAATACAAGAGGCTAAAGATGTTAATACAATATCTTTGGGAGAGCTCCTAGGATCTCTAATCACTCACGAGATGACAATGAAAGACTGAATCTAAGAGGACAATGAAGACAAGAAAAAAACATTGCTTTCAAAGTCAAGGAATCAAGTGGAGAAGAAGAGAAGGAGAGTGATGAATATTTGGTGATTCTCACAAGTTCAAAAAATTTCTCAAGAAGAACCACATGCCAAGAATGCCAAGAAAGGGTGAGAGGAGCAACCTAACCATGGAAGAGTAAGAAGACATACCAACATGCCTCAAGTGCAAGAAGCCGGGTCACATGAAAGCCAACTGCCCTCTGAACAATAAATCCAAGAAATTCAAGGCCAAGAAGAAGAAGACAATGCTAGCAACATGGGATCACTCCAAAGAGGAGAGTGAGGATGGCTCATCTAATGATGAAATTGTGAACTTATGCCTCATGAAAAGTAAGGATGAGCGATGTGACTTACCCTTTTGTGGGATTGATTTCGATGACCTGGGATAGTGGAGACCTCAGGAGTGACCTCAAATTACAAATCAAAATTTATTTAATTTAAAGTGTGCTATCAAGTATTGTGAGGACATGACTTCTAATAAGCATAAGCTCCTATTATTAATTATCCCAATAATTATCAGAAACCTCCTAAAGTAAGAAACCTAGCTAATAAAATAGAGACACAAAAAAGAAAAGAAGAAAGCATTTGATTGATTTTAAGAAATGATACATGGTTTAAGTAAGGGTATGTCATCAATTTACATTTTAATGAATTTGAATACATAAATGACATAAAATAAGAAAAGGATGAGGAAGAATGTTTGCTGTTGCCCTACTCCTATATGCTAGACCATATAAGGTCCAACTTGAACGAATGTTTGGTTTGTACATCACCAACATCTTATAGGGTTGGGTAGCTCAAGCATATTATCAACTACTTTTAGGGTTAACTAACTTGAAGTGCATATCATCAACTACTTCTGGGATTAACTATCTTGAAAAAGTGTGTCATTAATTACTTTTGGAGTTGACTAGCTTGAAGGGTGTGGCATCAATAGCTTCTAGGGATGAATAGCTTGAGGAGCAGGTCATCAATTACTTCTGGGCTTAACTAGCTTGAAAGAGTATGTTGTCAACTGCTTTTGGGGTTGACTAGCTTCAAAATATGGGCAACGACTTTAAGCATGTTGTTGATTAACTTTATTTGAACAAGACATTATGGTTGACTAACTAAACAAGTTTGACCTACCTTAGCTTGGTTTGGACAGAAGCATTGCCAATGCTTTTCGGTTGGCTTAGCTTTGAAATATTTTGAGCATATTGGTGATTAGCTTCTTTAATTTGGTAGCATCACTAATGGCTTAGGGGGTTGGGTATAACTTTGAAGTGTGGCTGACAGCTTTGACCATGTTGGTGATTAACTTCCTTGGTTTGGTAGCATTGCTAATGGCTTATGGAGTTGGATATAGTTTTGAAGAGTGGCTAACAACTTTCAACGTGTTGGTGATTAACTTCCTTAGTTTGGTAGCATCACCAATAACTTATGAAGTTGGGTATAGCTTTGAAGTATCACTAAAGGCTTTTGTAGTACACCCAATGAGACTTACTTTGACCTTATTTAGTTATATTTAAACTAATTTTAGTTTAGGTCAGGAGTTTATGTCACACTTTGTCCATGGCCTTGGAGTATTGCTGAAGGTTTAGTACACATAGATTAACTCCATCTATACTAATATAGTTTGGGTTTGAGTTTGATTCATTTAGATTGAGTCAAGTTTGACCTTATGTGAGACCTTTATTGAGTTCAAGTTTGCTGGACTTCGGTTTAAGTTCCAGTCAACATAGTTTAACTTGGCTTCAGCTCAGGCTTAGATTGGATTGGTTCTAGTTTGACTTTGAGTTTGCCCTTTTAGTTTGGACTTGATTTAACCCTATTAAGTTTGATTTGAGCTTAGTTCAATTTAAATTGGATTTGATTTGAATTGAACTTGATTTTAAATTAACCCATCTCGAGTTTAATTAGGGTTGAGTCTAAGTTTATTTGGTCTAGGTTAATTCAATTTGGATTTTTTTTGGATTCTAGCTCAATTTGAGTTTTAGTCTATTTGTTTAATCAATTTAGGTCCATTTGAGTCAACTTGACCTTTGTCCATTTGTTTTGATTGAGTTTAATTTCAATGTGATTGAATTATTTTATGTTGAACAGTTTGATTTGAGGGTCCTTGGCTATTCATGATAATTGTAGGCAAACTTGAGGGTTGGCTTAGTTTGTAAGCTCAAAACTTGGCATAGAGATGCAAGCTTGAGGGTTGATTTGGTGTGAGATAGAAGACTAGCCTAGATGTAAAGGATAGCTGAGGTGCAAGTCTGAAAGTTGGCTTGGATGTGAGCTCAAATGCTGGCTAAGATGCAAGCCTGAAAGCTGACTAAGTGTGAGACTGAAGCTAACTTGGGAATGAGCTCGAAGGCTAGCTAAGATACAAGCCTGAAAGCTGGCTAAGTGTGAGCCTAAAGTTGACTCAGGAATGAGTTCGAAGGCTGGCTAAATGAGAGCTTGATGGCTAGCCTAGTGCAAGTCCGAGGGTTGGCCAAGGTGTGACCCTAAAGGCTAGCTATGTGCAAGCTCGATGGGTTGCTAGATATGAGTCTGAAGGCTAGCTAAGTGTAAGCCCAAAGACTAGCTTAGTGTAAGCCCAAAGACTACCTAAGTGCAAGTCTAAATGCTGGCTGAATACGAGCTTGAAGGCTAGTTGAGGTGCAAGCCCGAAGGCTAGTTTAGATGCAAGTATGAAGGCTAGCTAAGGTGCAAGCCTAAATCCTAACTGAGATGCAATCCCGAAGGTTAACTGAGTGCAAGTCCAAAGACTTACTAAGGTGCGAGATTAAAGGTTGGCTTGGATGCCAGCTCAAAGGTGACTAAGGGCAAGCTTGAAAAGTAGCTTGGATCTAAGCCCAAAGGCTAGCTAAGGTGCAAGCTAGAAGGTTGGTTGACATTCAAGCCCGAAGGCTAGCTAAGTGTGAGCTTTATGGCTGGCTAATGTGTGAGCCTAAAGTAGGCTAAATGCGAGCCCAAGGGATAGCTGAGGTGCAAGTCTGAAGGTTATCTTGGATGTGAGTCCAAAGGTTGGCTAAGTGTGTACTCGAAAGCTATCTAAGTGTGAGCCTGAAGTCTAGTTTGGTACGAGTCCGAAGGCTAGCTTAGATGTGAGCCCAAAAGTTGGTTGAGTGAGAGCCCGAAGGCTAGCTAAGTGTGAACCCAAAGATTGACTAAATGTGAGCCCGAAGGCTAGCTAAGTGTAAGTCCGAAGGCTGACTGGGTACAAACCCAAAGGCTAGCTAAGTGTGAGGTAGAAGGCTGGCTTGGATGCTAGCCCAAAGGCTAGCTGAGTGCGAGCTCGAAGACTAGCTAGATTCAAACCTAAAGGTTGGCTGAGTGTGAGCCCAAAAGTTGGCCAGATGTGATCCCAAAGACTTATTAAGTACAAGCCCAAAGGTTGGCTGAGGTGTGAGTCTGAAGGCTGGCTTGGATGCTAGGCTTTGCCATCTTCAAGGGTCCTTAGGTGATCGCAGTGGTGTTGAGGGTTTGCCATCTTTAATGGGCTATGGGTGGCTGTGAGGATGAAGATGACAATTGTGTAAGTGTGGACTTAGTGGAAATGAACGAGCCGGCGGGTGGCCACGAGCATGGGGTGGGCCAACTCCTCCTCCCTCTAATCTTCTCCTTCAGTTTGCCTCCTTCTTTCACTTCCTTTTTTTTTTTTTTTACTAACTCAACTTCTATATCTTTCTTCTTTTTTTACTAGCAACTTCCTTTTCTTAAATATTATTTCTCTTCTATATTTTCTTTCTTCTCGAACTTGCAACATTCCTCTTCTCTTTTTTCCTTTTTTTGGCCAATTTGTTTTTTGCACAATAATGTTTTTATTTTCTTATTTTTTTTCCCTACTATTTCTTCTTCTTCGCCTTACCCATGTCCTAGTCTTATCTCCTTCTCTCATAATCAGGCCATGGTAGACTAGTCTCCTTCCTGGTGGGATCCGGTCTTCTCTTGGCCGGATCCTACTATTCCTCCCTGTGGCAAGGTGGAGTGCATCCAAGGAGGCGAGGGTGACAAAGGGTGACAACCTCACGCTTGTTGTGGGTGACAGGGCTACCATAGAGGATGCACTTCTTGTTGAGGACCTTGATGGTGATGGACTTGTTGGTGCAGGAGTCAATAGTGATGTAGACCTTAGAAAAGGTGCCATGGCTGAGTAGGCAGACAAGCTCATAGTGTCCAAGGGGGAGGCCCCCCTTCTTTTTATGGTGATGATCCCTATCGAAAGAGGAGGCTGCGGACAGGGTTTTGACATGGTGTGGGGAGGCGGCCATGGTCCACTATTCCAATGAGGAGAGTGTAGAGAATGACAATTCATGCCGGGGTATGATTGTGTGGGAATAGAATAGAAAGGAAGAGGAGAAAGATAGAAAGGTGAAAGAGAAGAACACAAAATAGAGATAAGAGCTTAACCTTTTCCTTACGTTCATTTCTTCTTTCCTATAGTTGACTTGTAGTTGATCTCTTTTCCTTCCTTTCCCTGGCTCCCTTTGATCTCTCATATTTTGATATCTTTCCCTTTTTTTGGGTCAATAGGTTTATATAGAATTCAAAGAGATGAAATTGGGTTGAAAATAATCTCCTTTTTGAATTTCTAAAAGATAAAAATGAATGAAAATAGATATGAATATGGCTTATCTTGAGTTTGGATGAGCTTGTGAAGTAATATGGATAGATTTATTTATTGTAGATGATGATAATTTGAAAATTATACTCATCCCAGACACTAAAATGACAGAGGGGTAATTTATAATTTTTTCTAAAAAATGGGACTAAATTATAATTTTATGATTTTTAGGGGGCTGGTTGAAAAAAGGACTTATTTATAAAGTTTTTGAGACTTTTAGGGTTCATTCTAATTCTGAACTTATTTATAAATAAAAATTTTGAAAGGGTTTATTTGCAAACTCTAGATTTCATAAGGATTGAATTATAATTATTGATCTTTTGAGAGGTTTATTTACTTTAAATTTTATGGGGCTAATTTGTAATTTTAGAAATTTATTGGTCTTTTTAAAAAATTTTACTCGAAGGACCTATTTGTAAGAAAATTCTAGCCAAGAACTTTTTTATGAAGCTTTTTTCAATCCAAGGATTTATTTGCAAAATTTTTGTATTTTGTCATTTCAGCCCAAATTTTAGATGGATTTTGGACCTAATTTTGGTCCAAGTATCCAATGCATTCAGTCCATTTGGATTAGGCCTAAGTAGAGCCTGCATTTTCCAATGATTCAGGTCCAAATTAAGTTCAATTTTTGTGCAAACTTGGATGCAATTAAAGTCTAATTGGGATCCATATTTGAGCCATAATTTAGTAGCATACAAGTCTGACTTTTAATCATATCACAATTAAATTTGATTGTGGCAAAAATCACCTCAAAAAAATTGCTCCTTTATAGCCTCTTCTCGAGTTCTAATGAGAGGATATGGTGTGAACAAACTTCGAGTACCTGCCCTTATATCAACATTTGAGGAGTTAAGTATATGGGTTTTAATTATCACATAAAAGTAAACTTAGGTTACCACATGGAAGTATACTTAAGTTGCCATATAGAAATAGACTTATTTTACTCGTGAAAGTGGGTTTAATATTTCCATGTAGAAGTGGACTTGGTTTGCCACAGGAAGTGGACTTAAGCCACCTTGCGTGAGTGGATTTAGTCTATCACATGAAAGTGGATTGAATATTACCACGTGAAAGTGAACTTAGTATATCATAGGAAATGGACTTGATTCACCACGTAGATGTGGACTTAATTTACTACATGAAAGTGAATTTGGCCTACCACATAGAAGTGAACTTAATTTACTATATGAAGGTGGACTTGATTGCCATGTGGATGTGGACTTGTCTTGCCATATAAAAGTGGACTTAATTTATCATGTGGAAGTGGACTTGATTTGTCACGTAGAAGTAGACTTGATTTCCACATGGAAGTAGATTTAATTTGCCTTTTAGATGAGAACTAAATCATTACGCAAAATGGCCCTTGAATTTACCACATAGAGGTTGGCTCAATGTGACATGTAGATGTGGAATTAATCATAATTCAAGATGGAATTTTAATTTGCCACATAGAAGTGGGCTTAATATGCCATGTAGATGCAAACATGATCATCATACAAGATGGATGAAGTTTTGTATCCATGTTTTGCCTCAAGAAAAATGGAGTATATATTTGATCAAGTGTTGCTTTTTGAGGAAATCGGACATTCCATCATAGACAAAACATAGACATTTTTAGTTATTATTATTTTTGCCCCTAGGGCTTAGACATAATATCGTTTGAGGAATCATCTATTGATTGGCGACATAGGCCTTTCCCCCTTTTCATCGATCAATTGGTAAGATCCCCCTTCAAATATCCTTTTGATAATATAAGGGCCTTCCCAATTAGGCTCGAACTTGTATTTTTTTATTTTTATTTGGGATTATGGGTCTTCTTAGGACTAAGACCATTTCTCCCTTGTAGAAAGACCTAAACCAACCCATCTTGTTGTAAGCCTTGGCCATTTATGCTCAATACATTTCTAAATTTTGTTGGGCTATGAGCCTGATTTTGTCAAAGGAGTTTAGCTCGTTAAGGTGAAGATAAATATTATTTTCTCTTATAATTTTTTCTTGCAAGGTAATCCTTAGAGAGGAGATTTGCACTTTTATAGAAAGACTATCTCAACCCTGAACACCAATGCATATGTCATTGATTGGGCAGGAGTTTGATATGTGGTGCGATAGGCCCACAGTACCTCAATAAGCTTTTGGTGCTAGTCTTTCTTATTTCTAATAATAATTTTCTTCAAAACCTTGGAGAGAGTCTTGTTGAATGCCTCAGCCAGTCTATTAGCTCTTGTGTTGTAGATTGATGAGTATCTCTAATCTATCTTATAATGATGCATGAATCATCCTACCTTAAAATTTCTAAAGGATGATCCATTATCAAAAATGATGCTTTGAGGGACACCAAATTGGTATCAGATAATTTTTTGAAAGAAGCAAATAATAGTATTTATTTTTACCTCTTCCAATGGAATCGCTTTAGCCCACCGAGAAAATTAGTCAGTTGCAACTAGTATGAAGCGATTGCCTTTAGAAGAAGATGGTTTGATTGGGCCAATGATGTTTGTACCCCATACCTCAACTGGCCATGAGGGCACTATTTGATGTAGAGAATTTGGGTGTTGATGGATGAAGTCACTATGAATTTGGTATATGTGACATCTTCTTGCATATTCAATGTAATATCCCACCATTGTGAGCCAATAGTAGCCCATATGCTTAATCTTCATCATCATTTTTAGGCCCAATTGATGAGCCCCATAGACCCCAAAATGCACTTCATACACAACTTCTTGGGCCTCTTTGTTTGAGGGACAACACAAAAATAGTTGATTAAAGGACCTTCTATAAATGATGTTGTTGATAAGCAGAAAGAGCACAGGCCTCTTTCTGAGTTATGTCCATGTGAATTTATCTTTCTGGAGTTCTCCACTTTTGAGATAATTGATATATGGTGTTCTCTAATTTGTAGTCTCTTCTATTAGTTTAGATTTAGTCCTTTCATGCTTGATGCTGAAGACTGAGTGCATCATTTGTCTACTATAGATTGTGATTAAAATTACTCCTTAATTAGGGTCAACCATTGCCTACCCTCACAAGCATTCTACTTAGATAGTAGACTGCATTTTCTTTACCTTCTTCATTATTCTAGGTGAGAAGTGCCCCGAGGGATCCTTCCATTGCTGCCATGTAAATGATAAAGTATTTATTCGATAGAAGTGTTGTTAGAACTAGTGGCTCTAGGAGATACTACTTGATCTCTTCAAGGGCTCGTTGGTAGTCTTGATCCCAAATGAATCGAGTGTCCTTCTTCATCAACTTGGAAAAAGGCTTGCATTTCCCGGTGATGTTTGAAATGAATCTTCTTATGTATGCAAGCCACTTTGGAATGACCTCAACTACTTTAAATTGTTGGTTGGTGGCATATTCAAGATAGCTTTGATCTTAGATAGATTGATTTCAATCCCTTGATGTTTGACAACAAAGTCAAAGAATTTTCCTGATGATAACTAGTACACTTCATAGGATTCATCTTTAAATTATATTTCCTAATGCAGTTGAATACCACTCTTAGGTCTTGAACGTGCCTATATTTGGACTTAGTTTTGACCACCAAGTCATCTACATAATATTCTACTAATTGGTGTATGAGGTCATCAAAGATTTGAGTCATGACACTTTAATAAATGCCAATTAGTGTCCCATAGGCTGTTTGTCTCTCATCATCATGATGCATCATGATTTCGCCATGTCTTGAAAATCATTCATGAAAGCAAATATTTTGAAGTTGGTGGTGTTATCAATCATGATTTATATTATTGGCAATAGAAAATCATCTTTTGGACATACTTTATTCAAGTCCCTATGGTTCACACCAATGTGGACTTAGACGTTATTTTTCTCGACTGGCACAATGCTTGCCACCCAGTTTGGGTATTTTCTATCTTTGATGAAGACTGCTTCAGTTAGTTTCTTTATTTCTTCTATCACCTTCTCTTCTAGATCAAGTTTCATCTTTTCTATGTGCTTGTGTGACAAGCAAAAGCTTGGAATTGATGGCTAATTTGTGGAATACAACTTTAGGATTTAGTTCAAGCCTCTCTTTATAGCTCCATGTGAAGTAGTCAATATACTCTTGGAGTAGTACTTTGAGCTGAGTTTGGCTTTCCTTTGAAAGTTGGGTGCTAAAGAAAGTCAGCTTGAGGTCCTCCTTTGAGCCTAGGTTGATCTCCATCAATCCATTGACTATTGCATGCCCCCCATCCTCAAGTTCTGATAGAGCTTCTTTTTGTTTGAGGATTACTTTTTCACCAAGAAAGTCATCAAGTCGAGTGAGGTTTGGTAAAGGTTCATTTGAAGGCATTTCGGCTACATCATTCCCCCTTTCTTTTCATTCTAATGAAATTTCACTAAGGATGTCACCTTCTTGTGATGTCTAAAAAGTCATAGCCACCTTGGTGTAAAGTGCCAGAGGGTATTGATATTATTTGGTCATCCTAAATATCAGAGAGAGGTCCAATGGTGATTGTAAAATATGTGTGGGTATTTTGAGTAATATAGCCTAGTCCTTTGGTATTCTTGTTTTCTCTTCCAAGACTGTGAGCACATCCTTGGAGTGGATCTTATAGATTCTTGAAGAAATGACTCTCTCTCTCTCTCTCTCTCTCTCTCTCTCTCTCTTTGTTTGTGGATGTCTATAGTTAGATTTGTTAATTATTTGATGAAATCGGTCTAAAGAAATTTTTAGGCATAACCATCGGTTAATGGTCACCACCATCTGCTTGATCTTCAATCTCTAGGATTTCATATATGCTTAAAGCACAAGGGATTGCCTTGTAAAATAATACTTTCTTTTCTTATCTGCATCATGGAGAAATGTAGAAAGTCATTAATTCTTCCATGATATTGATGCTCAACTCACTATTGGCTTAAATAAGCTTTTCAAAACTTTAGTAACAAGGAAAGTATTTTTCCTTTTGACCTTTGTTATCATTGTAGTTAGAAGTCAAAACACTCGGGTAGACTTGTGGAGCTTCTTCATTTGAAGAGGCTGGGTCAGAATCACTTCTTAGGTAAGGAGAAACAAAGATCAAGCTAACAATCTTTTGTTTTACTTGACTAATGAAAACAAACCCCCTATTAGCATCAAATCTTTAATAGTATTTTGCATCATTATAATGCACCTCATGAAGATCAAAAAGGTGTACATCTCTATCAATTCAGTGTTCTTCACCATCCTTGAGGTATTTGAAGCATTGATATAGGGTTGATGACACTCCTTTATTTTCATATAGTCATGCCCTCCCTAATAGTGCTTTGTAAGATGCATCAGTATAGATCACATAAAACTTGGCATTTATTATCAATTCACCTACTTTCTGAGAGATAGTTATGGTTCTCAAAGCTCTTTGGCTATTCTGATTAAATCCTTTTATGATTATAATCTCGAACGATAAGTGATACATATCTAAAGTTAGAGCTTTTAGAGTTCAGAGAGTAATCGAATTAAGTGAGGAACCTGTGTCAATTAGAATGTGATTGATCTTGATCCCATCACTATTCCCTGTGACATACAATGGTATGTTATGGTTTGTTACTCTAGATAGCATGTCATCATTTGTCAAAGTGATGGCAGGAGTTTGGTGCACACACAAGAATTCCTTTATCTTCTCTTCAGCAAAGTATGCTTGGTAGTTGGCCAGATTCTCCAAGATGAGCACTAGTGTATCTTTGAGTTCTTGTGATATCATCAAGGTATCAAACATGCTCAACATAGCAAGGATCTTCTTGAGGTGGGCTACTATGTTGTATTCCACCATTTTGGGTGCAAGTTCAATTAGTGAAGGTTTAATGCCTTGACTTATTTGAATTTCCTTGTCCTTATCCTTAGAGGTATTCTTATCCTTAGGCATTGGAGCTTGTCTTAGAGGTAGTGCCTTTCTATCTCAAAGTTGCATGTGGTTTGTTCTCCTTAGTTGAAATATGACATCATGAGAGCAATAAGGTTCAACTTTGGAATCACTCTCAAGGCTAATCATGCAATAGGACGTAGTGGACCCTTATCCCTTGTCAATAATTCTCTAGATGTCCTTGGAGGATGTGACTAACTAATAATCATCCCATTCAATATTAGAATTAGGCACATGTGGCTTCCTTGTTGAGAGGTCTTTAGAGACTCTTTAGATGAATCCTTCTACTTTGTATGCTGGCATAACCTTTTTTAGGACTTTTTATTTAAGACATTTATTCTATGGATATTCATATTGACTTGACTATGGATATTTAGATTGCCTTGACATGGGGGTGGAATGAGCTTCAACATTAGATTGCTTGTGTTATGGAAAATATCAATGTCCACCATAATTCACGATATAGAGGAAGAACAGAAAAGGAGAAAAGATAGCAGACAAGAGATATATGTGGGGAAGACGATCCAGAGGATATTGTATTGATGAGAAGAGAAAGATAAGATTACAACGATGGAGACGAAACTCCAATATCACCAACTTTCACAAAAGACTAAGTAGCCTAACAGTCACAAGACGTATTGAGAGTATTGATCTATATATCTCTCTCACACACTCTATATTGAAACTCTTACATCAATGGTGTATTTATAGATGTGGCCTAATGATGTTTGAGTCAAAGTAGAAGACTGACTCAAATAAGACTTCTACTAATTTAAGTCTTCTAGTAGAAGATAAATCTAGATAAGTATTAGGCCCATTAAATAACTTTCTAATATAATTAAGACATCCGAAAAATCCGGATTCAAGACACCATAAAGCCAACAATCTCCACCTTGGCTCGAATCATCTTATTCTCTGAATTTGAATCTTCAATAGATGTCTTTGCCATTACCTCCTGGGATAGGATCAACGACTTTGAATATTAATCAAGTCCAAACAGAGCTTGAACTTATCAATCGAAATCACCTTCATCAACATATCTGCAGGATTTCTTGAAGTATGAATCTTTTGTAAAGAAATCTCACCGTCTTCAATAATATCCCGAATAAAATGAAATCGGACATCTATATGCTTTGATCTGGCATGGTACATTTGGTTCTTCACAATGTGTATGGCGCTCTGACTATCGCAAAAAATAGGAAGAACATGTTGAGAAAAACCAATTTCACTTGCCAAACCTTTTAGCCATAAAGCTTCTTTGACGGCTTCTGTAGTTGTCATATACTCAGACTCTGTTGTAGATAATGCTACAGTTGACTGTAAGGTACACCTCCAACCAATAGGTCCTCCACAAAGAGTGAAAAGATAACCAGTGAGGGATCGGCGTCAATCAAGGTCTCCAGCATAGTCTGAATCGAAAGTAGCCAATAATTTTGGCCTCTTGCACTGTGTTCCTGTCGAAACATAAACCAATATTAAGAGTACCTTTGATATATCTTAATAGCCATTTCACGGCATGCCAATGCTTTTTTCCTGGATTTGCCATGTAACGACTAACAACGCTAACTGCTTGTGCAATATCAGGTCTTGTGCATACCATAGCATACATTAGACTTCCAACAGCACTTGAAAATGGGATGTTCTCCATATATGCATGCTCTTCATCTGTAGAAGGACATTGTTGAGCTGAAAGCTTGAAGTGAGATGCTAAAGGAGTACTGACGGGTTTTGAATTCTGTATGTGAAAATGAGAAATAATCTTCTCGAGATACTTGCTCTGTTTGAGCCATAATTTGCCATGCTTTCGATCTCGATCAATCTCCATACCGAGAATCTTCCTTGTAGTACCTAAATCTTTCATCTCAAATTCCTTTTTCATTTTAAACTTTAGATCATTTAGTAGAGATATGTCTTGAGTAGCGATAAACATATCATCAACATAAAGAAATAATATAATAAAAGAGTTATTGGCATGCATCTTAAAATAAACACAACAATCATGTTTGCAGTGGATGAAATCTTGTCCCAGCATAAAATTGTCAAACCTTTTATACCATTGCCTTGAAAACTGTTTCAAACCATAAAGTGATTTGTTCAACTTGCAGACAAAATTTTCCTTGCCTTCTTGGATGAAACCTTCAGGCTATTGCATAAAAATTTATTCTTCTAATTCTCCATGCAGAAGGGCAATTTTGACATCAAGCTGTTCTAACTCAAGATTATGAAAAGCAACTAAAGCAAGTAGAAAATGAATAGATGTGTGTTTAACCACAGGAGAGAAAATTTTATTAAAGTCAACACCCTCCTTTTATGAATACCCTTTTACAACTAAACGGGCCTTGAATTTAACACCATCTATCTCAGAGAAATCCTCTTTCTTTCAAAATATCAACTTGCAACCAATTGCTCTTTTACCTTCTGGTAATTTCACCAGATCCCAAGTATGGTTCTTTTGAAGGGAATCCATCTCTTCATTCATAGCAGCTTACCACTGAGAAGAATTCTTATCCTGCACTGTTTCTTTATAGGAAGAAGGATCACCATTGTCAGTAACTAAAGCAAAAGCTACCATATCTTCAAAACCATATCTTTCAAGTGACTTTATTTTTGTTTGAGATCTTCGAAGTGGAGTCTTTTCAGAAACTTGATTTTTAGAATTTTCTTGAGAGTTGGGCATACCCTGAATATCTTCTTCTAAGGAACTACATGCTCCACCTCCACTTGTATTATATCATTGGGATCTTTCTTGAGAGATTTTAGCATAACACTTTCATCAAATACTATGTCTCTCTCAATAATTACATTTGAAATAGTAGGATCCCACAAATGATAACCTTTGCACCTTTGACATAACCCAGGAAAATACACTTTTTGGAACGTGCATCTAACTTATCCTTGACAACATGCACATAAGCAGGGCAACCAAAAATCTTTAAAGAAGAATAATTTGCAGATTGACCAGTCCATACTTCTTCAGGAGTCTTGCAATTAATGGCAATTTGAGGAGAGCGATTCACAATGAAGCATGCTGTATTGACTGCTTCTGCCCAAAAATCTTTATCAAAATTAGATGTACTCAGCATACTACGTGCTTTTTCCAACAAGGTTCTGTTCATTCTTTCAGCCACACCATTTTGTTGAGGTTTTCCTAGGATGGTAAAGTGGCGTTTGATGCCTTCATCTTCACAGAATTTGAGAAACTCTGTTGATTTGTACTCTCCACCATTATCACTTCTGAGGTATTTGATTTTTCTGCTAGTCCTTTTTTCAACTGAAGTTTTTCACTATTTGAAAATAGAAAATACTTCGGCTTTGTGATGTAAAAAATAAATCCATACTTTTCTGGAAAAATCATCAATAAAACTGACAAAATAACGAGCACTAGATTTTGATGGAATAGGAGAGCACCACACATCAGAATGAATATAATCAATTGAGCCGTTAGTGCAATGAGTACTGGTGTTAAACTTTACCTTGGACTATTTACTATAAAGACAATGCTCGCAAAAATCCAATTTGCATGAGTTGAGGCCTTTCAATAATTTTCTTTCGTTGAGCTCGCTTAAACCTTACTCACTCATATGATCGAGACACATATGCCATAAGTGGGTCATATCAGAAGAAGAAACCTGAGAAATTGCTGCTCCACTTGCAACAGTTTTTCCTACTAACTCATACAAATTTTCATACTTTAGGTCCTTCATCACTATTAATGAGCCTTTAGCAACCTTAAGAACTCCACCTTCAGCAGAATATTTATAACTAGCAGAATCCAAAGCACCCAAAGAGATCAAATTTTTTTTCAAATCAGAAATATGTCTGACATCAGTAAGAGTTCTAATAATATTATCAAACATCTTAATTTTGATTGTTCCAATTCCAACAGTTTTGTATGGATTGTTATTACCCATCAAAATCAAACCACCATCATAGGACTTGTAGTCTTCAAACTAATCCTTATTAGGACACATGTGGTAAGAAAACCAGAATCAAGAATCCAAATACCATGGTAACGATCAAAATTAGAACTAATAGAGAGAACATTACCCAAATTATCATCAAAACTCCCTTCAACAACTGACACTTGTTCTTTGGCTTGCTCTTTAAATTGAGATTCTCTTTCTTTCTTTGCTTTGAGCTTCCAACAATCTTTAATTGCATGTCCCATCTTCTTACAATACCTGCAATTTATTTCTTTGGATTTGGATCTAGAACGACCTGTCCTTGATCTTTCTTTGGTACGACCTCTGACAATTAATGCTTCTGAGTGTGACACATCCCCTCCAATATTTTTCAAATATTCATTAGATAGAAGGGCAGTAGAAATATCGTCAAATTTCAATCCTTCCCATACATGATAGTAGTTTTAAGATTCTCAAGAGAAGAAGGTAAAGACGATAATAAAATAATTGTCTTGTCTTCATTTTCAATTTTAATATCAATGCTTAACAATTGAAAGACAAGTTTATTGAAAGCATTAAGATTGTCAACTATATTTGTACCTTCTGTCATTCAAAAATTGAAGAGCTTCTGCTTTAAATAAACTCAATTTGAGATAGATTTACTCATATACTTTTTCTCCAGCTTTTTCCATAACTCTGAAGGTGATGTTTCATCAAGAAATGGATAGAGTACCTCATCGGTGAGACTGAGGATGATTGTGCTATGTGCACTAGCCTTCTGGTTTTCCCAGACACTTTCAGCGACATCTTCAGGCTTGACGGAATCCAATGTATTTCTCAATCCTTGTTGAGTAAGAATTGCACGAACTCTTGCTTGCCAAATAGGGAATCCTTGCTTTCCATTGAATTTCTCTATATCGAACTTCATAGTAGACATATTGAACCAAGCTCTGATGCCACTTGTTGCGAAAAAAATCGATGTCCACCACAATTCACGATATAGAGGAAGAACAGAAAAGGAGAAAAGATAGCAGACAAAAGATATATGTGGGGAAGACGATCCAGAGGATATTGTATTGATGAGAAGAGAAAGATAAGATTACAACGATGGAGACGAAACTCCAATATCACTAACTCTCATAAAAAACTAAGTAGCCTAACCGTCACAAGACGTATTGAGAGTATTGATCTATATATATATATCTCTCTCACTCTATATTGAAACTCTTACATTAATGGTGTATTTATAGATGTGGCCTAATGATGTTTGAGTCAAAATAGAAGACTAACTCAAATAAGACTTCTACTAATTTAAGTCTTCTAGTAGAAGATAAATCTATATAAGGATTAGATCCATTAAATAACTTTCTAATATAATTAAGACTATCCGGAAAATCCGGATTCGAGACACCATAAAGCCAACATGCTTGATCCTCTCACAAAATGCATGCATCTTCCTTTGGCACTTGCTGGTGTAGGGTCTTCCAAAGTGGTCATAAAGTTGTTCTGAGGCAGACATAGAGTCATATTCATCATTCGTGCCTTGTATAAATAATTTCTCTAAAGTTGGCAAAGCTCATCCTTCCACAAGTTCTATGCCTAGGACCTTGCCAAACCTATTGGCCTAAGCATTTGTTGTTGGATTGCCTAATGGAAGCTAGGATAGTAGCTCGTCGGCGTTCATCTCGGACGCATGAGTCATCATATGATAAGAGATCATAGACTTAGATAACTCTCTTCGATAGTGTCTAGATTTCTTGGCCCATCTCCAAAGTAAGTGGCATAAGTGATCATTCTAATCCCAGGGAGGGTTGGTAAGTGGTTTCTCATCACCCCTATGAGGTCCTTTGTATGGCTTTATCTTTTTTGCTTGCACCTTCTCCATCCTCTTGACTTCCACATAGAGCATAGTAGTTGTATTTATCATGCTTTCCATGTGGGTAGCCATATCCTTCATATGTTTGTTCAACATATTATTTCCCTAACAATCCTCATGTTAGTTGTAGCCATTTCTTTCATGATATCTAGCTATAATTTGAGCAACTTATAGTCATACTCATAGGTAAACTGCTCTCCAAAATAATCATCTTAGGAGCAACCCTTAGGGAGACATGTGAGATTTCTCATTTCATTAGTAACATTCCCAATGAATCTATTCACTCCTTCCTACCTTGCACCCTAAATTTCCTCACAATTGAAGTGATAGGTTGGGGATCACTTTGGTTTTAAATCTCTGATAGTAAATAAGGCAGAGCATGTTGTCATCAGAAGTTCACTTTCTTCATTTCCTGCATTAGGGTCCTCCAGTAAGGCTTTGAGTTTGTCAGGAAAGAATTCTTCAAGAGTCACTTGGTTTCTTTTTCTCTGAACATATTTATCCATAGTATTGATGTATTCTTGGATCATTTATTTCTTGATATCATATTAATCTAGTTGAACCTACTTCTCCTGGCTTCTATTCTTTCTCTTCTTGATTCTTCGAGCAGGTAAGGTAGTTCATCCGGATGAGGCTTTCTTGATCACCATCCCAAGCTCTTCAAGATTTTTAGTCATTTTCTCAAATATAGTAATATAATTGATGTGTTAAATGGGCATTTCTAATAAGGCTACCTTTGAGAGAATTAACTTGCCTTTTCGGTATTACTTCTTGACCCAATCCTTGAACACATAGCTATCTTCAATAGTATGCCTAAGACTCTATGGCAAGGATAATAGTTTGGGTGATCTATTTTGTTGGTCTCACCTAGCTTTTTGGATTTTTGGCAATTAGAAACCTAACTTTAGGGCATTCTAGAATATTTTACCTACTTTTTTCTTTTAAAAGAATATTTCTCCCTGAGCCTTCATGGGAAATTCACTTCTCCATCTCCTCCAAGAGTTAGTGGTTTCTGAAAATTACCCTTGTTCATGGTGGTGTTTGGAGATTTCTTTTACTTAGTTATTGTGAATGTAGCCTTCACACTTTTAGAAGGCTCTCCACGCTTTACTTTATTTTTTTTTGCCTTGAAATTTTGTGAACTAGATAAGGTCAGTGGGTCAATCCTTTCTAGTTTTTTGACTTGCATGATGAGGTCTTGGAAGATATGGATAGAAGAGGCACTCAGATAAGGTGCCATCTATACTCTCCTTATGTTGCCGAGGACTAGGTTTACTACCTCAAATTGACTCATAGGTTATTTACACTTAATACTGAGATTTCTCTACCATGTAATAAAATCTAGAATTGACTTATTATTATATTTCGGTATTAAGACAAAGTCTAAAATGGTCATTTTATCGCTGACTCCTCCAAACTAGATTCTAAAAGCCTCTTTCATTTGTGCCCAAGTTTGTATGGGTTCCAGTTGTGAGCTAGCATACTATATAAATGATACTCTTGTCAAGCTTGCTGAAAATTGGTGGAGCAACAATGAGGGGCTGTTACTTAAATCTCTACACAAAACCAAAAAGTGAGTTATGTGCTGTTTAGAATTGCCCATACTATTAAACTATTAATACTAGGCACTGTACAGCTTCGGGGATATGACATTCAGTCATGATGGCTAGGATATGATTTGTCAGCATCATTCATCCTACCCATCTCATTTTCTTGCCTTAACTATATAGCTACTATTCATTATACCTGTTGTTGTATGTATGTTGGGAGTTTCATGTTGTCAAGAATTCCAAAAATTGGGGATTGGATATCCCTTACTAGAGGAGGTACTTCTGAAAGGCCTACATTTTTGTGATTATCTATCAAAGATGTGCATTCTACCACCTCTGCTATTTGGGATGGCTGTTGAGATCATTCCAACTTATCAAGCTTTTGGCACATTTGTAGCATCATCTTCATCAACTCCATGACCTTCTTTTGAGCTTCATCTTTCTCTTTGCTTTACTATCTTAGTTGTTCTTGTAGTACTTCTATAGTCACATCTTGATTGGAGCTTTTAGTTATGACCAAAGCTTTCATCATAACGTGATAGTCTATGTCTTGATAATCAGGTCTGAGCTTTGGGTTGAGACTACCTTCTCCCATTAGTTGAGTTATCTCATTCAAAATTCTACTCATGAAGCAGGTCACCCCACCTTCTCTTTGATATGGTAGCAAGAATTAGTTTACAAGAGCTCTCTCCTTTTGGAGTTATTTATCGGTAAGCCTCACTTAGGTAGCCTTCTTTTGGCATTTATCTAGCTAGGGTGTGGACAATTTAATAAAACAGTTGAACTCAAATAAATCACCAAATGAGTTGGGCTTGATGAAGTTTAGTAAAATTTAATTAAACTAACTATGGAATGAAATCAAATTAAAATGGGCTCAAAATAAGTCATAACTCAACCCAAAATCAAAACTAAAGTAGATTAAGACTGAATCCTAATTGTGTTTAATCAAGTAGAACTGAACTAGAATCAGGTCAAACATGAACTAGAACTAGGTTGAACTTGAACCAAAATCATATGGAATCCAAACTCAATAAGGGTCTAATAACGGTCCAACATGGGTCGAACCCAAACCAAATAAGGGTCAAACTCGAATCCAATAATAGTCTAACAAGAGTCAAACCCAAATCTAATAAGGATCATACCAAAACTCAATAAGGGTCAAACCAAACCCAATAAGAGTCCTACATGAGTCAACTCAAACTTGATAATGGTCAAACTCCAACCCAATACAAGTTGAACCTAAATCTAATAAGGGTTCAATATGGGTCAAATCCAAATCCAATAAAGGTTAAACCTAAAATCCATTAAGGATCTAATAAGGATCTAATTAAGGGTTAACCACAAATCCAATTAAGGTTAAACTCAAGTTTAATAATGATCCAATAAAGGATCTATTAAGGGATCAAATCCAAATCCATTATGAGTCAGACCCTAATCCTAATTGGTCTAAATTTAAGTTTGAACCCAATCATCAAAGTTGGTTTAGATCAGGTCCAAACCCTAATTGGGCAAAATGTAGTTTAAACCCAAATCTTGATCGAATTGAATCAAGTCTGAACCCAATCATTGAAGCAGGTCCAAATCAAAGTTTAAACTCAAATTTGAATTAGTTTGAATAAAGTTTGAATCTAATCACAAAAGTTGGTTCAAATCATGTTTAAATTCTAGTCAGGTTAAATCTAGTTTGAACTTAAATCCTAGGTGAGTTGAATCAAGACCAATAGTGGATCAAGTTAAATTTGAACCAAATCATACTTGAACCAAAACCAAGTACGAAATAAACAAAGTTTGAACTAAATTAAAGTTGAACCACAATCAAGCCTAAACATAAACCAAAGGCTTAAACAAGGTTCAAATCAAATCATGTCCAAATAAGGATGGTCAGCACAAGCTAAGGCCAGTAACCAGCCTTTTCAACCAAACTGGGCTAATAGGCTTATATGTGGCCAAACATTTAGTCAAACACTAAGCTCGAATCAAAGAAAGCGAACTAACGACAAGCAGAAAGTTATTAGTGATACTTCAAGTCTTAATGGGATCAACAAAAACAAGTTAAAGTAATCAATAATACCCTAAAATCAAACAAGGTTATCAATATTCTTTAAGGATCAAACCGAGCATACAGTCTAGCTAAACTAATTCTAGTGGTTTATCAACCATGTCATACTCATTCAATTGCACAAAAGTAGGGCAGCAATAAGTACCAAGCCTTCACAATTCCTTTTCATTACATGTTATTTTCTTTATGTTATGAATTTAAATATTTCAAATTATGAAGGTTACACTCTTATTGAATTCTTATAATTCAAAAGTTATATAATAAATCATATTTCAATTGATGCCCTTACTTAATCTTTGTAATTCAAGTCATATAATAAATCATATTTTTTTGTCTCTTGTTTATACTTGTATCAGTTAGATTTTTTACCTTAGAAAGTTCTTGATGATTGTCAGGGTACTTAACAATAGAGATTTATATCTATTGGAAGTTATGAACACATAATAATCTGAAAACCCACTAGAACTAAATGTTATTTGATTTATTACTTTGAGATTACTTCTCGAGATCCTTTAGCCATCTTAGGTGGTTGATCGTGACTCCGCAATGGTTTTTTAGTGCTTTGGCAAATAGCAACAACAGCAAATAAGAGAAATTTTTGTTTGCTCCCTTCCAATTTTTTTTATCTGATTTAACCCAACCAATATTTCATTTTCCTTTTTAGTTTGTACTTCTTCAAAATTTATCCAGTTTAGCCCTTGGACAATACTACCCCTTGAACTAGCTATATATGCCCTCACCCCCTTTGAATTAGGTTTTATTTTCCATGCTTTTGCCCATTGCCGATCTAGCATTCCCTCCACCTTGATCTTATCTGACCTTCACTTCACTGCATCTTTGTCTTTCCTTCATCTCAACAAACTCTTTGGCCTTCTCTCTGTCACTGCAAACTTCTATTACTTTTCCTCAACTGTAGCTACCTTCTTCAGCCTTCCCTCCACCACCTCTATAGAAACAATCTTCTCTGGCCTTTCGTCCAGTTGTGCGACCTTCGCTGACTTTTCCTCTATCACAACAATCTCTTTTGGTCTTTCATCCATCGCAGTGATACACAACCTTCTTTAACTTTTATTTGCCTATGTGACCTTCTGTGACATTCCCTATGCCAGAATGACCTTCTCTTGTCTTCCTCCACTATAATGACCATGTTTGACCTTTCCTCCACCATATCTTTTATATGACATGTATTTACCAATTAACTCATATGTATTCATTTTTATTTCATATGTACTTATTATTCTGTATAATTATATTCTTTTTTTTCATGTTGTATTCATTTGATTGATATTATGTATTCTATTTTTTATTTATGTATAATAAATTTTTTGCACTTTAATGTTCATTTGCTTGTGATTATGTGTTCAGGAGGTGAATGAATTGATATGCTTTGTATCACACTATGATAATGGATGGATTAATATAGTTATTGAATGTATTTCTATTTGTACTAATTATGTATTATAGTTATTAAACTCATCTCAGATTTTAGAAGCAAATATTTTGTACATAAATATGAATACTTCTCAAATAAAATGATTATATAAAAACCAAAAATAAATACTTTTCAAATAAAATAAATAAATAAATACTAAAAAAGTATACTTTTTAAATAACATAAATATATGACATTAAAAAAAAATATTTTTCAGATAAAATGAAGACCATGTTACTATAAAATGAATATTATGTGTTCAAGAAGTGGATGAACTTACGGTTGTGCAAACTTTCGCTTTACATTAATTATGTATTTTTGTTATCCACTTTATTTTATAAGTGAAAAATCTATGCAAAAAAAATACATAATAACTAAAAAAATAAATTTTTTCATACAAAATGAATATATTCTAACTAAAAAATAAGTACTTTTCATATAAAATAGATAAATAACACTAAAAAAAGAACACTTAGTCACTACAATAAATGCTTTATATCCAAATCTAAATATAATATCAAGAAAAAATGTTAAACTTGAGAATAATAATTGCATCATTTACATGTATACATATAATAATTACTTTTCAACCACACAATAGATATTCCATATAGTGCATATTTCTTAATTGGAATCAATAAGAATAAATATTTTCTTATGATTAGGGACAAAATACCTTAGTCATATCTCATCGGACCTTTGTAGTCACCTTGCATATATTTTTTCAAAAGCAAAACTATTATTAAAGTAATAGAGATGAGAAACACGCATCCTTCATTATTATATTATGCAATTGCAAACAAATTCTTGACAAAAATCATCGGAAAGTGAATCCTAGATCAAATAGACAAAAAAAGCTTGAAGTTATAATCAACGTCGAAATTTGGAGTACATGTCACCAAAAGAATGCAGGAAAAGAAAATCGGAGGCAAGACAAAAGGTGTAGAGGGCAATTTTAACTTGTAAAATGCAGAAATGGATTTGTCTCTAAAAAAACATATTTAATTCCTGCCTACCTCGATGGATCTCTCTCGAAAAAGGCACATATAAACTAAATTTTTATTATGAGAAAAGAGATAATTTTGTCAATAAAAGAATTTCTGCTGGCATGTAGAAGCTCAAGTGATTATAAAAGAAGTAAAAAAAGTGAAATATGTATTGTGCTAAATTGAGTAAAAAAATTTGTTGGCGACAAACAAAAATTTTTCCAACAAATCATGAAAGTGGACATAGTAGCAACAAACACGAATGGCCGCACGCATATTGGCCAAAAGAATTGCAAAATTGATGCAAATGCACACCAGTATAATCATTTTTTTAGTTTTGGTAAACACTCTCAGGGAGTTCATTTTAAATTAAAAACGATGTGATTTTGTTTTTTAATAGTACTTCTATTTCAATTTTATTTTAAATTGAGACTAATCATTCCAATGAAAAAAATAAAATTATTTCAAATCAAATATTTCCTCAATTTTTCTTATATTTACATGTATTTATTAAGCAATATTGGTGATGGTGGACCACACAGGCAGATAATTGAAAGATAAGCAGCATACTCTAGTGTCTTACTTAGCTTCTGTTAGTGCCCCTCCTGAAGACAATACTTCTCACTCTTGTTCCTTTTGCTTTGATATCATTCTTATTATCTTTTACAAAAGAGTGAAAATACTGGTGTTTTTTTCTACAGCAGTCTTGTGGATAATAACATCAGTGGCAACTTGCCGGAGTCATTGGGGAATCAGAAAAACATGAGTGACTTGTATTTCACTATTCTCATTACTGTCAATTTTAGAAATGCCTCCATATGTATACATTTTTTTTTTTCCAAAACCTTTTGTATGTGCAAACTAAGTTAGGCATATAGTTATTTTTTCAATAAGTTTTTCTATAATTTAGGATCTGTAGATCTTGTTAACAAAAAATTCAATGGAAGTTTCTTAGATCCAATATCATCTATTCCAGTCGAATTGATGGTACTCCAATCTCTTGAAGGATTCGCAGCTTCATGGGGAATTGGACACAGCTCCAATGATTGTGAGTGCTAGAATAACCACTGTTTTCCCTTCTGGAGTTAATTCTTTTTTTATTCCTCGAAGTGAAACCATGGTTTTATCTTTCTTGTCCGCTGCAGGGACATGCAAAGGACTTCTCCACGTGGACCTCTGTAACAAAGCTGCAAGTATGCTTATTGTGCTGCTGCTTATCTTCAAGGGCATTGTGGTGATGGGAAGTTATGCCGCAGGAGGGTCACTGACCTAAAAGGAAATGATGGGAAGTTCTCCAGTGCAAAACACGAGAAGAATGTCGAGGTTGTAACTGTGAACTATGCAGATAATTTAATACCATCAGAAAATAGCTAGCAAGTATTGATTTGTGTCCAAATACGGAAAATTATTCGACTTGGGGGCTGTTGCTGTGTTCTGAGGAACTTGTCCATATCTGGTGCGTTGCCTGAATCCATTGGTCAAATGTTGCAGTTGAGTACCTTGTGAGCTTGTCTTTCTGAGTTCTCACTTTTAGCTTTATATAATGAACTTGAAGTCTAAAAATGCACTGGCATGTTCTGTTCTGCACTTCTTTGCCATTTCTGCTGCCAAGTTGTTCTGATGAGTGATGAAATACGGAATCTCATGGATGTTTCATTTCTGCTGGTCCTGAAAGAAGTTGGATAGAATTGGCTTGGCAAATAAGGTGTAAAATTTGCTTTGGCATAGCTCGAGGTGTGGCATATCTCCATGAGGAATCAGATTGAGGATTGTTTAGAGACATCAAGGCAAATAATGTGCTTCCAGATAAAGATCTCAATGTGAAAATATCCGACTTCGGCTTGGTTAGACTTTCTGAGAAGAAGAAACCCGCATAAGCACTGGGATTGCTGGAACTTCGTGAATAAAACCTTTTCTCCAAAACTGGTCACATAGTGGTTGATAGAAGAAAGAGAAAGAACAAATCAGAATTACATCTCGACTAGCAACTTCTGCAAGTAATGCTCAAATCCATTATTTGAGGACAAAGAAGAGAAATATAAAACAAAAAAGACAGGGAACCTCTCTGTGGGCAGATGTCAGTGATTTGAGTGATATGTATGCATTTGATAAGGGTTGCATTTTATGATTAGTTTATTTCTGCTCTAGTTGATTTTGATTCGACATTGAAATATACTGATTATTCTCCAATAATTGACTGCCTTTTTTTTTTTTTGTAAAGATTGCATATTTGATTACATCAATAAATTTATTTTCTAATACTAATTGATAGGGCCTCATTGACAAAGTGCTACAAAATCCCGTGTATGGAACATTTTCTTTTCCAAACAAAACTCGAGATAGTCGAATGCAAAGAGATCATGCATGTACATGGAATGAACACAAGCTTGATATAATATCCTCATCGAGGATGAAAAGCCTGAGTTTTTACTCAGTGTACAAAGCTCCGGGATATGTAATGAGAGGATATATACTTGACGGACAACGCAGATGTTTATAGCTTTGGAGTTGTGACGTTGGAGATTGTTGGTGGAATGAGCAACACAAACTAGAGGCCCACGGAGGGATGTGTGCATCTTCTTGACTGGGTGAGTGATATTCACTAAATAACGTAGCCAGATAAAGCCGCTTCCATTAACAACTCCTCTCTAAACTGCTCTACAGGCTTATGTTCTACAAGAGCATGGAAATCTGCTTGAACTCGTTGATCAAAACCTCCGTACGAACTACTTGAAAGAAGAGGCGCTGCAGATGCCGAATTTTGTCCTCTTTGCACTAGTCCCAAAATCTCAGGCCTTCATTGTCCACTGTGGTGAACATCTTTGAAGGCAAGAAGCCCCTCTGAAATCACCATCCGTGAAGCTCTCTACTTCAGCCATGGATGATGCTAGGTTCGAGTCTATCGAGAAACTCGTCCATGACACCCAGTCAGCAACCATTTCAATGAACGGATTTAATAGATTCCTCACTGTCCGTGCCATGTGGTCGAGACAAAAATCCCCAAATCAGTTACCTTGGTTTTCCCAAGGATGCCAATCACTTGGGTTAGTTTTTCAAGAAGCTCCCATTTGTATGAGGTTGCGCGTACACCCAAGGAGAAATCCAAATCGTGTTCATATGCACTACATGGGCTTCTCATTCGGTGAATGTTATCATGTAAAAATTAGTAGAATTTAATTTTCTACTGTATCAAACAAGTTACTTTGATGTTATTTCTGGATTCGGTATTTGATGAACAGTATTCAAAGATTCATTATCGGTCGTATGATTTTTATTTGACTCAATTTTTTAAATCTAACATCAATATTTAATTAATCATAGTAAACATGATGTCTATCTAGTTTTGCATCATTTCAGAAAGGTTTTTCCTTTACATTAATGTGAGTCATTGGTTTTGAAAGAGATCATCACATAATTCAACTCAATTATATCTTTATTATGTTAATTTTGTTATTAATGAGTTTGCACAATTTTAAAAATATGAAACTCTAAACCTATTTGTTCGGAGTCCAAAATTATTGAAGCCAATGACATAATGGACAAAAAATAAAACTATTCCAAAAATTTAATTCAATAGAATATGAACTTACCCACTATTTATATTGAATATAATTCATGAGAACTGACACTATAATATTGTTATCCTAAAGAACAAAAAACTTAATCTTCCAATTTTTCAGTATGTAAAAGTAGGAAAAAACAAGGAACAATTCCAATGGAAAAATAAAGTTTTTTCTTGAATGGAAATTTTGCCTCATACAACATTCAATTATTTGTTATATGTTACACCCACAATGTATGATACACAAATATTTGAACATCCAAAAGCCAAAGTTGAATCATATATAACTTTTTTTGGATAGCTAGACTTGTACCAATTTGGAAAAATTGAAAAAAAGTATATACTCTATGATTGTTTTACCTTTAATAGTCAATTATTGAATAAAATTAATTTATATACGACTTAGACTCATAATTAAAAAAATTTAATATTTATGAACCAACAAATGGAGCAATGTAGTAGTATAGATCAATACTGTTGATTTAAATTATAAAATCATAAGATAAGATAGCACAAATAAGTAGGAAAGATCAAAATTGGCCTACCCTCTCTAAGGGTGCAAGGCTATGACCCCCAAACTAAAGCAAGAAAATTTTAGAAAACTTGCTTGAATAATTTCATTAATAGCTAATGAATTATATACAAAAGTGTCTCCCTTTGTAATTTTTAATAATGACTAAATCATGTATTTGATAATTTTATAAGCATATGTAGCTTATACCCAAGCCGAGCTTGAAATAAAGATCAAGCTCTTTTGGAAGCCTTAAGTGTGGATGGATATAAAGAAAATATTAAAGATAAGACATGATGGTAGATCAACAAACAAAACTTAAAGAATTATACATGACTTAAAAACCGCTCAAGAAATTAGATCAAGTAAGTTTAAATTTTCATATTTTATTTTAGTTAAGTCAAAATTTGATTTTGAGATTATTTTGTTTAGAGCACTTATTGTGGTAGGAAGTTCTTAAGGGTCCGTTTGGAACGGGATCAAGGATAGGGTCACCTCGTCCTGACCAGACTATTTTTCAAACACCAAAAATTTGACCGCACTAACATTATTTAATTTATTTAAAATATAATTAAGATTTGACTAAAATACTCTCGGTTTATCTGAACTGTCAGATCCCGATCGGGCACTTGATCCTGATCCGGAGGCAATCCTCGACGAACTTGAAAAATAGATCATTCTGGAAGCACAGCGGCGTGATGATCAGATCGGCTCCGGCGTCCACCTTCTCCTTCAGGTACGCGAGATCGCTTTGGTAGCCCTCCTCTATTGCCATATCGCTCTCCCCTGGGATTTTGCTGGGATGTGCCTCTGAAAATTTGTGATTTATTATGTTGATTTAGGGATTGAGATTAGGGATTTGGGGATTTGGGAATGGGGCAAAACCTGGATAGCCGGCGACGGCGATGCCGAAGTAGTCGTTGTGGGTGGCTCAAATGTGGCGAACGAGGTCGATGCCAAAGGTGAAGGCGCTCTCGGCGTTCGGGTCCTGCGGCGGGTCGCCGCGGAGAGCGACGATGTTCTGGATGCCAGCGGCGCGGGTGGTGGAGAAGGCGTGGTCGATGGCAGAGAGGGGCATGCCGAGGCAGGTTAGATGGAGCATGCTCTCGATGCCAGGGAGAGACTACATGCGGGCGACGAGGGCAAGGGTGACGTCCGGGAAAGGGTGATGGGGACGCCATGTGAGGTCGCAGAAGGCAGGGCCGTGGGCGGCCATGCGGGAGATGGTGGTAAGGAGCACGTCGGCGCCGGCGTGGGCAGGCTTCGGGGTGCAGTACTCGGGGGAGAACATGGGTTTGCCATCCTCGGAGGGCATTTTTGTTCACAAAAAATTTTAATCATCCACTAGCTAGATCAGTAACCAAACAAAATTTACTTGATAGCATTATTATTTTATACTTTATCTCTTCTTTTGACCTTGATCTTGACCTTGACACTGTTCCAAACGGGCCCTAATAAGGTTCTTCTATTAAAACCAGATGACCGATTGAGAAACTGGATGATTTCCTACCGTTTTAGTTTTGGTTTATCAGAACTAGATAACTTGTTGAGCAAATCTTTCTATTATGCTCACCCGAAGTGATCAATCAGTTCGTGAAGTGGTCAACTAGTTTGCAGATTTTATACAACTAACGACTAGTTTTCTAATCATTGAAGTGAAACTAGTTATGGAATTTCATCCCTAACAACTAGTTTGGACTCAGAACATATAAGTAGTTATGGTTGAGGTTCTCTTGGCAAGTTTTTATAACTTTATATCTAAGATTGAACCTATTAGCCAAAAGAGTAAACTTTCAATTTCATATTAAATTTTCAATTGCCCTTGAACTCATCTTAAGAGATTTTGTAGTGAGTTTAAATTGTATCATTTTGTTCTTTTTTACTTGTAAATACTCCTAAGATTTAGGAGTTTGAGAGTACAAGATCTCTGATATGGAATGTCACTTGCTCAGGTAGAGCAAGGGGTTGTACAGGCGTGGCTTTACCTTAAGAAAGTGATAGGCGTGACACCATTTGAAGAAAGCAATACTTGCAGTTTGCAAGTTAATGTAAAGACTTGGCTTTGCCTCAAAAGACAATATCACTGGTGGAGCGATTGAAATCCTCAAGAGTGAGGCAAAAGACGTGGAGTAGGAGCGGTTGGTCTCGAAACTAGATAAATCGTAGTGCATTCATTTTTTGCCTTTACTTATATTTCTTGCACTTGTGATTATATAAAATTTGTGAAATTATGAGTATCTCTATTGGTAAATTTTAATTGGGCTTTGACCTTATTCATCAAAAGTGTATTTGTTTACAAAGCCTTATTTACACCCCCACCCCCACACCCACCCCCCCCACCCCTCCCCTCCTCAATTGTTGCCATTCTAGGCCAACAAAGAGGACTTCCATAAATAGATAGACATAATTTAGAAACAAGAAAATAAATTAAAACAACCATAAAATCAAAAACTAAATTTCTTGAAAATAGGATACTACTACTTTTCCCAAAATAGAGACAATTATATTCCAAGCATATGAGTCAATTTTCCAACACTCCCCCTTAAACTGAGGAATAGATGTTGTTCATTCATAGCTTGCCAAGGAAAGATTTGAATCCCATATTTGACATTGATTTGGTGAGCATATCTACCTATTGGAGTTGAGTAGGTATATAGCACAAGTCTAGTCCACCATCGTCGATTTCACTCTTGATGAAATTTTGATTAATCCTTACATTTTTTATCCTATCTTGTTGGACTAGATTCTTTGCAATGATAATAGTATATTTACTATCATTGTATAGCTTGGTAGCACTTGAGTAGGGCATTTGCAAGTCTTCCATTAGTCTTTGCAACCAAATAACTTCACATATTCCTTTAGAGAGAGCTCAAAATTTAGGTTCAACATTGTTTTGGGCAACTACTAACTATTTCTTGCTCCTCCATGTGACTAGATTGCCCCATAGTTTTGTGAAGTAGCCCAAATATAGATTTGCTATCTTCCACACTACCAGCCCAATCAGTGTTAGCATATCCCTCAATATTTTTCTTCTCATTTTTTCCAAAACAAGAGACCTTTCCCTGGAGTTCTTTTAAGATACCTCAAAATATAGTTGAATGCATGTACATATCTTTGAGTTGCTAAATGCATAAACAATCTCACTATACTTATTGCATATATAATATCAAGTAATAAGTCTATCCACCAATTGTTGGTACTTGCCTTTGTCTATAGGAGGATCATTTTCTTCCACCTTGCACTTCTAGTTTCATTTTAAGGGAGTTCCAACTAGTTTACACTCTAGCTTCCCAGTTTTTTTCAATAGGTTAATGGTTTATTTTCTTTGTGAAATGAAAATACTCTCTTTACTTCTAGCCACCTCCATCTTGAGAAAATATTTTAGGGCTCCCAAATCTTTTACTTTGAATTATATCTTAATCTGCTTCTTGAGATTCTCTATCTCACATGTATCATCCCCTATGATTAGTATATCATCCACATACATAATTAAAATGGATGTCTCACTATCACTGCTTACCTTTACAGATAGTGTATGATCAGACTATCCTTGCTTGCTACCCATGTTGAACTAGTGTAACACTAAATCTATTGAACCAAGCTCTATGCTTACCTTTACAAATAGTGCATGATCAAACTATCCTTGCTTGTACCCATGTTGAACTAGTGTAGCACTAAATCTATTGAACCAAGCTCTAGGTGACTCCTTTAAACCATAAAGAGACTTCTTTAATTTGCATACTTTTCCTTTCTTATCTTCAATCTCAAACCTTGGTAGAATCTTCATATAGATATCCTCTTATAAATCTCTATTCAAAAATGTATTTTTTTTTACATCTAATTGATGGAGTTGCTAGTCCAAGTTGGCTACCAAATTCAGCTTTGCAACAGGGGTAAACTTTTCCTCATAGTCAATCCCATAAGTCTAAGTATATTCTTGTGCCACTAATCAAGCCTCGTACCTCTTGACATTCCCATCAAATTTGTATTTAACTGTGAAAACCTATTCCAATATAGGTTAGGATCTCTTCCCCAGGCTTTATCAAGTGGTAGTCCTCGCTATCGTGGATATAGGGCTCTAACCTACTAAAAAGAAAATGTGGAACTCTTATTAATTGTGATTTGATATTTTTATAAAAAAATAAACACTATACTACTTTGCTATTCCACACATGCAAAGATGAAAATGAGAAGTGCTCACATCTAAAAGTATTTAAGCATATGTAATAGTTCTCTTTTAAAAGAATGTGACAAGGATAGAGGGCATATCACCTAAGCATCCTTTTGTGAATGCTTAATTAAACATCAAACTCATGGAAAATGTAAAGTTGATTATTTTCTTGTTTGAATGTTGAAATAAGAACATGGTGGAAAAGCATTTGGAGTGAACAACCGATCTATCGGGCTAAAGCCAAGTTTGATTTTTATTGTTCCTATCATCAAAAAGTTGCAGACAAGAAAATCAAGATTTTCTCATCAAATACTTACAAAGGGGGCCTATAGCTCAAAACTACAAAAAAAAATAATAAAGAATTCTTCTCTCACCTAAAAACATTGGGGGCAAGTAAACTATTCTTTCCATATACTTGAGGGGATATCCATTGTTGTGACATTTAAAGACAAGTAATATATGTGATGTTTCCTATTCTCTTCATAATCAAGAGACCAAACTAAGTTCGCTTCCATATAATAAATTAAAATTTATTTTATATGGTGATCAAGCTTGTATTTAAATGATAAATCAAGTTTAGTTTCACATGACAAACTACATCCACTTGTATGTAATAAATTAAGTCCATTTTCAAATGATAAATCAAAGTCTATTATTTTATATTATGATCAAGCCTATATTTAAATGGCAAATCAAAGTAAATTTTTATATGGCAAATCAAATCTACTTTCATACAGTAAATTAAATTCACTTTCATATAATAAATTAAAGGGCCAATTACGTATACTCCCCCAAAATATCTCTTAATTATGAAAAACCCCCAAAATTTTCGTAATTACCTACACCATCCCTTTTTTCAAAATATTTACCTACACCCCTTTGATTGTTATTTAATCAAATTCTTTTTCAAAAATTTCACTTTTACCCTCCGTAATTATATGATTAAACCCCTAAAAAATTTAATATTTATTATATATATAACTTTTGAATATTTGCATATAACACCCTGAAATTAGTCATATTTACAAAAAAAAACTCCTGATATTTACGGTTAAACCTCGCCCCGCGCCATTGCTCTGTTGGTCCCCAGCATCATCGCTCTCCTGCGTCGTTGCTCTGCCGATGCCCCGCGCTAGTGCTCCCACCCGAGCAGATCAACACATCCTCCCCCACCACGAGCAAATCCGCACTCCCCCGTGAGTAGATCGGCCTCTGCGTACCCTGCTGGTGAGCAGATCGGCCTCCATCTGCCTCGTCGGCAATCATATCGGCCTCTACCTGTCTCGCCAGCGAGCAAATCCGTATCGGTGTCTCTCGCCGCGAGCAAATCTCCTCCAGGTGCAGGCGCCATGCCGGTGAGAGCATGCAAGCACACGAGCGAGGGCACCATGCCAGCGAGGGCGTGCGAGCGCGCAGGCAAGGGCGCCATGCCGGTGAGGGCGTGCGAGCGTACGGGCACGGGTGCCATGCCGGCGAGAGCATGTGAGCGTGCAGGTGCGAGCGCCAAAGGCAGGTGCGAGCACGGGCCCTAGGCCAGTGAGGGCATCGAGCAAGCAGGCGCGGACGCCCGAGGCCGGCGCTCACACTAGCCCCAGGCCGGCGAGGGGTCTATTTGTAAATTTTAATTTTAAAATAAATAAAATTTGGAAATAAATAAAATTTGGACTTATTTATAAATAAAAAATTTTAAGAGGTCTATTTTTAAACATACAAATATTAAACTTGTAATTTAGAATTTTAAATTTTAAAATTTTCAATGTATTTTTTATAAAATTTTATTTAAAACATGATAAAAAATTTAGACTTATTTATAATAAAAAATATTCAAGGGATCTATTTGAAAATGTACAAATATGAAACTTGTAATTTTAAATTTTAATTTTTCAATGATTTATTCATAAAATTTAGTTTTAAAATAAATAAAATTTAGACTTATTTATAAATAAAAATATTCAAGGGTCTATTTTTAAATGTACAAATATTAAACTTGTAATTTTAAATTTTAAGTTTTAAAACCTTCAATGTCTTTTTTGTAAAATTTAATTTTAAAAACATAAGAAAAAAATTTAGGGCTTATTTTAGATCATAAAAATATTCAAGGGTCTTTGGACATGTAAATATGAAAACTGTAAATTTATAAATTTTAACAGTTTCAAACCTTTGCTCACGTATTCGGAAAATTTAGTGTCACCCCTAAATCAAATTGGGACTTCTTTCTCAATCAACTCTCCCAGGAGGTCATATTTTAAATGTAACAAATATGAAAAACTTGTAAGTTTAAATTTTAAGTTTTAAACCTCAGTTTCCTGTTGTAAAATATTTTTATTTAAAATATGATAAAACAATTTTAGACTTTTTATAAATAAAAATATTCATCGGTCTATTTATAAATGTACAACATGAAACTTGTAGTTTTAAATTTTAAGTTTTCAAACCTTCAATGACTTATTCGTAAAATTTATTTTTAAAATAAATAAAATTTGGACTTATTTATAAATAAAAATATTCAAGAGGTCTATTTTTAAATGTACAAATATTAAACTTGTAATTTTAAATTTTAAGTTTTCAAATCTTGAATGTCTTTTTCGTAAAATTTTATTTAAAACATGATAAAAGAATTGAGACTTATTTATAAATAAAAATATTCAAGAGTCTCTTTGTAAATGTACAAATACTAAATTTGTAATTCAAAATTTTAAGTTTTAAAACTTCAATATTGTGAAATTTTATTAAACAATTGATAAAAGTTGAGCTTATTTATAAAAAAAAATTTGAGGGATCTATTTGTAAATATACAAAATATTGAACATATGTTTTATAATTTTAAGTTTTAATACCTTCAACTCTTTTTTGTAAAATTTTATTTTACAACTTATATATTTTGGACTTATTTATAAATAAAAAAATTGAAGGGACTTATTTGTAAATTCAAAAATATAAAATTTATAATTAAATTTCTTATATAGGGTTTATTTATAAAATATTTAAATATTTAAGGTATTTTTTATAAATTTTTGTTTTAAAAATATTAACATTTTTACTTTTTATAAATAAAAAAAATTCAAGGGGCTTATTTATAAATATACAAATATTAGGGTTTATGTAGAAAATAGTTAAAATATTCAGCTCTTTTAAGAAATATTTTTTAAAAAATATTAACATTTGAATTTTTTTTTATAATAAAAAATTCAAGAGGCTTGTTTGTAAAAGTACAAATATTACTATTTATTTATAAAATATTTAATATATTTCAGCTCCTTTATAAATATTTTTTTGAAAAATATTAATATTTAGATTTTTTTATAAATAAAAATATTTAAAGGATTTATTTGTAAATGTTTTGGGAGAAAGAGTGGAGAGTGAGAAAATGAGTTTTTTAAGGGTCTAATTGTAAAATTATGGAAGGTAAAAACGAAATTTTTGGAAAAAAATTTGATTAAATAACAATCAAACAGGTGTGGGTGTATATTTTGAAAAGGGGGGGTGTAGGTAATCATGGAAATTTCGAGCGATTTTTTGTAATTAAGGGATATTTTCGGGGGTGTACATAATTAACCCTAAATTAAATTTCATCTTGTATGGCGATGAAGCCTGCATCTACATACCAAACTAAGTTTACTTTTATATATCAAGTCAAGTCTTTTTTTTTATAGTAATCAAACTGATATTTACATGGCAAACTAAGTTCATTCTCATATGGCAAACCAAGTCCACTTTCATATGAAAATCAAGTGCATTTACACATGATAACTAAGTCTACTAACAATAGTACACTAAGTCTATTTTACATGATGATTAAATACACATTTACATGCTGAACCAAGTTAACTTTCATGTGATAAATTAAGTCTACTACTACATATGAAAGTCTATTTTGTGTGGTAATCAAGCTCATATTTATATAACAAGTAAAGTTTACTTCCATGTGATAAATTAAGTCTACTTTTACGCGACAAACTAAGTCTGTCTTATGTGAAGATTAATATTGCATCTATATAGTAAATTAATTTACCCTTTCATGGTAATTCAGGCTCACTCTTACATGTCAAGTTTAATCCACTTTTGTATGGCAATCAAAATAACTTTTATATAGAGAATGAAGTCTACTTTTATGTAATAAGCTAACTTTACTTTCATGTGGCAAATTAAGTTCACTTTCACATAGCGAACTAAATCCACTTTCATGTAGTAAATTTAGTCAACTTTCAAATGGTAAAGTCTATTTTACATAGCTATCAAGTCATATTTAAATGATAAATTTAATTCACTTTTATGTGATAAATTAAGCCAACTTCTAGATGGTAATTTAAAGTCCATCTTAAGTGACGATCAAGCATGCATCAAAATGATAAATTAAGTTTACTTCTATATAGCAAATTGAAGTTTATTTTATATGATGATTAAGTCTGGTATTTACATGACAAAATAAGTTTATTCTTATATGTCAAATCAAATCCACTTTTATATGACAAATCAAGTCCACTTTCACATAGTAAACTAAGTTTACTTTCATATGAAAGTTTATTTCTTGTGGTAATGAAGCATGAATTTATATGACAAACCAAATCTACTTCTATGTAGCAAATCAAGTCCACTTTCACATGAAAAATTAAGTCTATTTTTATGTGACAAATTAAAATCTATTTTGCATTGTAATCAAACCTACATTTACATGACAAATAAAGGGTACTTATATATGATAAATTAAATTCACTTTCACATAATAAACCAAGTCCATCTTGCGTGGCGATCAAACCCGTGTTTACGTGTCAAATTAATCCACTCTTTCATGACAATTCAACCTCACTCACATGTAACAAATTCAATTCACTTTTGCATAGTAATCAAGCCAGCTTTTATATAAAGAATAAGCTCACTTTTAAGTGACAAAACAAGTTTACTTTTATGTAGTAAATTAAATATACTGTCACATGGCAAATTCAGTTCAATTTCACGTGGTAAACTAACTCTACTTTCATATAACAAATTAAATCCATTTCTATGTGGCAAATTACAGTCTACTTTTACGTGTTGATCAAGCCTGTATTTAAATGGTAAATCAAGTCTATTTATATGAAAATTAAGTCCACTCTCACGTGGTAAATTAAAAGTTCACTTTGCATAATGATTAAGCTCACATTTACATGGTGAAACATGTTTACTTTTAAATGACAAATCAAGTCCACTTTCACATAACAAATTAAGTCTACTTTTACGTGACAAATTATGCCTACTTTGATGTGACAAATCAAAGCTCATTTTTACCAAAAAATTTATACTTAAATGGCAAATCAAGTTTACTTCCATGCAATAAACTAAGTGTACTCTCATGTAGTGAATTAAGTCCACTTTCATTAAAAAATTAAGTCTACTTCTATATGACAAACTAAGTCCACTTCTACGTGATAAATTAAGTTTATTTTATGTCATGATTAAGCTCACTTTTAATGAAAAATCAAGTCCATTTTTATATAATAAAGTAAATCTGCTTTCACATGATAAATCCAGTCCAGCTACACATGGCAAATTAAGTCTACTTTTAAATGACAAATTAAGTCTATTTTTACGTAACAAATTAAATTTACTCTACATGATGATCAAACTTGTATTTACATAGCAATCAATTCTATCTCTATATAACAAATTAAGTCCACTTTCACATGTCAAACTAACTTCACTTTCATATGATAAATCAAGTCTACTATCACATGACAAATGAAGTTTACTTTCACTTGACAAATTAAATTCACTTTCATGTAATAAATTAAGTTCACTTTCGCATAACAAATTAAATTTCATTTATTTTGGCAATCATGTTTGTATTTAAATGATAGATCAAGTCCACTTTCACGTAACAAATTAAGTCTACTTTCACATATCATGAAAATTTTCGAAGGACGAAATATGTTTAAATTCATTTTGATCAAGAGAATGATGCAGTAATATATTCATATACACGACAATCGAGGAGTCTTTTTTTTTATCATTCTCATTCCATTTTTTTGGTGGTTTGGGAGACTTTACATATTCAATTAATTTGGTGGGTGAGGAGTATCCATTCTTTTATCAAAGACCAAAGTATAAAATTAATATCTCTAATAAAAATTTTAATGAGATTTTTACAACAATCAAAATTTTTTCTATCAAAATATGATGGACAAAAATAGATTGGCCCTCTTGAAATAAATGCAAAAGAGCAAAGGTTTTCGTAAAGAAATAGGATAAAAATTTTGGGGATGTTAATCCAAAATGAACATAAGACTCTAATAGTGATTAAAACCAAAAAGACAAGGGAGGGAGATTAGGTTTCAAGACTAGCAATCACAAGTTTTGAAATATCAAAACCCAAAATTAGTTTACAAGCAACAAAATAATAAAATCACAATTGCACTACCACAACCAATTGACCATAAATAAGAATAATCAATCTACACATAGTAATAAACACAAACAGTTCACAAAATTAATAGATGTAACCACCTGTCACTCCATAACGGCCCATTACTCGGGTCCACAACCCACAACCCAATAACCGCCTCTATTTATAGGCAGCAACCACTCACTAAACCCGGACGGATAGAGAGAGTCAAGGGACAATCGTTGGGGAGGCTTACGGAGTGGCAAGAAGATTTGGGACGATGGTTATCGAGATTCGAGGTAGGTTAAGTTACTTTAATTCGTTTTCTCCTTACCTCTATTTGAACTAGGTGGTGTTACTTTCATCCGTTTCTCTTGGCCGCTATGCCCGAGACACATTCATATTGAATAATCCATAAACTTAGTGACCCTCATGATATTTAGGAGGATGATGACAATCTAGATCTAAGAAAAATTGAGTAGAGATTAGATATATTTAATTTTTGACGTGTTATACCGACCTATGGCATGATTGATAGTAGAAAGATTAGAGGATTATATTTGCAAAATCTCCATCTTCTTCCCCGATCGTCCGCTGTGCTCCGGCGGCCGGCAGCGGAGGCGGCGGCGTGCGGTGTGGCGGCGTGCGGCGCTGATGCGTGCGGGCGTCGTGCGCAGGCAGCTCGGACCCGGTGTCGACGCAGTTCTGGCACGTGATATGGCGTCGGGAGCGGCCAGTGGCGTGCGCACGACTGCACAGGCCGGAGTCGGCCAGAGGCGCGGGGCAACGCGGGTCTGGCGATGCCGGAGGCGGTGGTCGGGCGGCAGCCACGGCCCAGCGGAGACGTCGGCGTGGCGACGTGGTGGCCTGGCAGCGGGGCGGCCTGACGGTGGGATGGCCTGGAGGCGGCGGCGGCGGCGGCGGCAGTAGAATTAGGGTTAGGGTTTTGAGGAGGAAGAAGGATTAGTTTAATTAAGGTTTAACTTAAAGTTGATTATGGTTTTGGTTTAATCCGAAAGTTGGTTTCGGTTTGGTTTAGTTAAAAGTTGGTTTAGGTTTTGGTTTCGTTTAAAGTTGGCTTTGGTTTAGGTGGGGCTCAGAATCGGTTTTGGTTTAGATTCTGGTTTTGGAATTGGTTTAAATTAGACTTGAGGATTAATCGAACTAATGGTAGGGCGAATGGTTTACATCAAGTTAAGTAATCTGAATCCATGATTTGGTTCATTGAAGTGAGTCTGATTATTGCAAATTGGAATTGAAATTGAATGCAGATTAGATTGGAGGAATTTAGTAAGATCGATTAAATTGATTGATAAATTGAGTTGGATTTGGGACAGTTGAATTTATGATTGCGTCGAAATTTGATTAGGATACTTAAATCTTATTGAGGATGGATTTGTAAGATAGGATCAAATTATGATTTATTTGGGAATCGATTGGATTGGTTATGACTTAGAATTTAAAGGGCTAATATGTGAATCAAATGATATCGGGGACCTTTGGGAAGAAATTACTGTAAGGATTAAATGTGGAATTATTAAGGACTTGGGTGATGAATCGCTGGATCAATGGTTGTTGATAATAACATGATAAATTGGAGGTTCATAAGGTGAAATTGATGGAAATTATTTATCTTGATGACGAAGTTGCAGGGGACGTGATCTGCTGTGTGATACGGATCATCACTCCATCAAACGTGATCTGCTGTGTGATACGGATCACCACTCCATCAAATGTGATCTACTGTGTGATACGGATCACCACTCCATCAAACGTGATCTGCTGTGTGATACGGATCACCACTCCATCAAATGTGATCTGTTGTGTGATACGGATCACCACTCCATCAAACGTGATCTGCTGTGTAATACGGATCACCACTCCATCAGCGGTTGGGAGTGCAGAGTAGTATGACTCTGCTTGATAGGGGACGTGATCTGCTGTGTGATTACGGATCACCACTCCATCAAGCGTGATCTGTTGTGTGATTACGGATCACCACTCCATCAGCGGTTGGGAGTGCAGAGTGGTATGACTCTGCTTGGTAGGGGAGGCAGCCACATCCATAAGATATTCTTGTTGATTCATTTCTTGCTGTGGATGTTAGTTTACCTAATCACCTTTGTCGTCGAATTATTTTTGTTTGCCACTGTATTAATTTTATTGTTGCCACCAAAAATTGATCTCTCATACTGTTTGGAGGAGGTAACTTCCTACTAAGCATTCGTGGCTCATTCTTTGATTGTTCATATCCACAGGAGAGTAGCAGCCTGGCACAGGTGTCTACGGTAGCAGAAAGTACATGCGCAACTATCTTTGGAGCTGATTTATTTACATGTTATTCTATTTTTATGTAGGGGAAAACTTTTGAGGACTTGAGTATTTCCAGTGAGATCACGTTTTGTTATGTTATTTGAACTATATTCGTATTGATGAAATAAATTTTAATTCTATGTATTCTGTAAACCTTTTATTTGTATGTTGTCCACTTGTGTTGTGGTTCGATCGGACACGACAGGGGCATCACAATAGAAGTGTAGAAAAAGTACAAATCAATGTACCTTGTTTAGTAATTGACCACACTTACTCTATGGCTTTTGCCTCGATTTTGAGGACTTGAACTTTTTATTAGATTTGTCACTTTGTTGGGTGAACCCACACGCTCACAATTACCTCACTACATTGTTGGTGTGGCTCCATACACTAGAGTCAATCTTTCACTCATAACAATTGTCGAAATGTACATTTTCAATATTGTTTCAACACCTAGAAGAATTCTCAATCCTTTTCTAACAACCTAAGAGAATACAATGATAAGAAATAGAAAAATTTAGGAAAACATCAATATAAGAGCTTCTTAAATTCCGAACAAGAGAAAGCTGAGAATTTAAAAGTTAAAACTAATTTAAGCTCTTGTTAATGTTAGAAGGCTTTGAAAGTTGAGATTTTGCTATTAGAATCTAAAACATTCCAAATCACCTTATGCAAAGAAGTTATGAGCCTATAATAATTAGAACCAAAATCTAGTCATTAGGAATAAAACCAAGTTTTTTTGGAATCGAACAATCTAACTAATGTTCGAACATGTTACAACAGTTAGAAAACTAGTTGTTGAATTCTATCCTCACATGTTTAGACAATCAAACTGTATGGTTCAACAATCAAAATCTATAGTTCAGGCAACTAAGCTCAGATCTTTGAATAACTAAATTTGTAGATAAAAACATGCTCTTTGTATTTGAAGTTCAAACAACTTAACTATTCTATTCAATCAACCAAACTTGAGATAGAAATTTAGTTAAGCTCATTTTGCAAATTATGGTTAAATGATTTTCAACACATCATTAAACAAACTAACTTGCATAAATGTAAAATAGATTGATTAGCGTGTCTCAAACTTAACTAAGATGTCTTTGGTTGGAGTTGATCTCACATCTTTAGCTCCTATTTTGCTATTTAATCCATCATAACTTTATCTTTGAGTCATCATCTTCTTCTTATATTTCAATCATTAACTTCACATAAGTTGATCCAATGAGTCTCATACATTAAACTTGGTTCTTGGATGAACATGGATAATACTGAAAATATCATAACTCAACAAAATAATTAAACTTTCTTTTGATTATTATCAAAATTCAAAGAGTAACATAGTTGTGCATTATAACTAAATTTTGAGATGTTATTGAGAATCATTTGATGCAGTCAAAGAAGATTCACACCGATAAAAATCTGTTAAATGTGATGATGAAAACTACCAAAAATCAAGTACGAGTTGTGTTGGAGGTTAGTGGAAATGAGCACCGTGAGCGTGGTGGCTCAGGCATAAAATCAACTAAATAAAGGGAGCACTCCTCACTAGTCTAAAGAGAGAATTGTTCGAACAGGGTCCATCCTTGTGACCGAGCTCCATAGGATGAATTGCAAAACCGAAACCCATGTCTAAGTGCAATAATCTCTCTTGTTCTATTTGCAATTAAAAGATTTGTTCCAAACCATTCTGCATACCCTATTCGTGGACTATGAACTGTAGCCTTGAAAAATTGCTCCCGAATGAAGCTTCTAAAAGGATGAGAAGCCAAAAGCAAAGGGTAGCATAAAAGGCAACTGCGCAGCATAAGCAAAGGGCAGCACATGAGTCAAGTGCACAGTGTGTGTTGGGGAGAAAGATGAGAAATTGCTCTTGTTGTTAGCTCCGTTCCCGACCAGATTGTGGCTCATCATGATCTACATAAATTGATATTATCTATTTTGTTGTTCTAGTTTTTTATATAACTATTTTTCAGTGCTGTAGAGAAATAGTGTTGTATTCCTATTATATTTCTTAGTAAATTTTTGGGTCTCAAGTTTTTTCTTTTCTTTTTGAAATTTTTTTCACGTAATATTTGTACATATTATTATTATTTTTTTTTTTGTTTAGTTAATTTGTGATAATGCACACATGGAAAGCCCTTATTTTCAACAAGAAATAGATTTTTTATGTATTTATATAAAATCGCCGGTTTCTCTTCTAAGCTCTGTATAACCGTATGAAATGATTAAGTACTATACAGAAATTATGCATTCATGTATATAAACTTGAAAATTCAACACAATCTGGCAAGGTCGGACTGGTCAGATGTTGAAAAAGCAAACATAAAGTCGATCACGAAAAATTTTCTGCCCTGAGACAAACTCTACAAATTATATTGTGAAATCTTGAATTGACTTTTCCAACATGCACTGTCTTTTCCAAAATTTAGACCACGTGAAATAAGAGATTTGAAAATTCAGCTCCCTCGGGTTCTCCGTTAGACTTTCTTGGCGCTCTTATCTCTATATAAGCTCATCTAAGTATGCAAGCGCTCCCCATGCTAACACACTAGATCTGGCCAGTGCAATGGAGCATCTTGACGAGATCTTGGGCATGTTTTTGCCCATCATTGTTTACTGGAGTTACTCAGGATTCTGCGAATTCATCGGTTCGCTCGATCGGTTCCAAAAGTACAAAATCCACTCACCGTGGGAAGAGAAAACGAAGAATAGTATTTCAAAACGGCAAGTCGTTAAAGGAGTGCTTCTTGCGCAAGCTATCCAAGCGTTGCTTGTTCTTCTTGCCTACCTGGTATGTTCTTTCAGCTTAATCATGTTTTCTTGAAATTAAAGTCTATGGCTCATGCAAGCTCTGATGTTTTGAAGGTATACAGCCGAAATGGCACTGCAAAAAAAAATGAATCGTCTTCGCTTTTAGTGCTTGCATGTCAGTTCATAGTCGCCACGCTGGTCTTCGACACGTACTCGTATTTCATCCATAGACTTGAGCACAGCAACAAGTTCCTCTACCGCCACTTCCATTCGCAGCACCACCGCCTCGTCGTCCCGTGGTCTTTCGGGAGTCAGTATGCGAATCCCATTGAAGGGATCTTCACTGACACGGCAGCGGGGATACTAGCGTTTCTGGTTTCTGGCATGTCGCACCGGGCCTCGGCTGTCTTCTATACCATCGTCACCATCAGAGGCATCGATATCCACACCGCTATGCGGCTCCCTTGGAACCCTTTCCACTTGTTGTTCTGGAACAACGCGGCCTTCCACGACTTCCACCATCAGCTGTATGGCCACAAATACAACTTCTCGCAGCCATTCTTTGTTATGTGGGACAAGATTTGCGGGACTTACATGCCTTGTCATTTGGAGGAAAAGAAGGATGGAGGCTACGAAGCCCGCCCAGCTATCAACTAAGCTTTACTTGCTAGTTATCTAAATCAAGTTTTACTTATTAGGTCTGAACGTACAATACTGTATCTGTTCTTGTTGCTAAGCAATATCAAACTCCTACTATACGTATCATGATTATTGGCTTGATTTTACTGTTCTCTTCTGAATAGGCAATATCAATTTGAACGGTTTGGATTTCCTATCAGTTTAACCCAACTCTGTCAAAAGTCACAATTCATCAACCAATAATCACCACAGAAACAAAGTTGCAACCAATTATCACCGCGGGGTAACTGAAGTCCACATGAGCACGGATCAATCCCTCGCCTTCCAACTAGTGAGCAAAAAGCAAATCCACTCAGAGAATAAAGACCAAGTCCATTCAGGAGGTGGAGACCTTCTATCCAAGGATAAGGACCTTCCATGTAGGAAGCAACGGCCAAATACATTTAAAGAATATTTAGACTGACTTGATTGTGGATATTCAGATTAATTTGATGTGAAGGCTAAATGAGCTTTAGCATTAGATTATTTGATCCACTCCCAAAATGCCTACTTATTCCTTTAGTACTTGTTGGTGTAGGGCTTTTTGAAGCGGTCATAAAGTTCTTTTGAGTCAGATATGGAGTTATATTCTTCGTTCATACCTTGTATGCATAATTTTTCTAAAGTTGGTAAAGCATACCCTTCCACAAGCTCTAGGATTAGGACTTCATGGAATCTAGCAAGTTGAGCATTTGTTGTTGGATTGCCTGATGGAGGCTAGGATAGCAGCTTATTAGTGTTCACCTCAAATGTATGAGTCACCATCCAACAAGAGATTATAGACTTAGCTAACTCTCTTCGATTATGTCTAGCTTTCTTAACCTATCTCTGGTGGCAAAAATGGTTATTTTAATCCCGAGGAGGGTTGGTAAGTGATTTCCCACCACCCCTATGAGGTCTTTTATGTGACTTTGTCTTTTCTGCTAGCACCTTCTCCATCCTCTCGACTTTCTCACAAAGTATGGTGGTCGTATTTGTCACACTTTCCATATGGGAAGTCATAGCTTGCATGTGTTTATTCAATATTTGCATTTACCCTCTGACAAACCTCATGTTAGTTATAACTAGCTATTTTATAGTATCTAGCTATAGCTTAAGCATTCCATAGTCATTCTAATGGATGAACCACTCTCTAAGATAGTCATCTGAAAAGCAGTTATTAGGAAGGCCTATGGAATCTCTCATTTTATTAATATCATCCCCAACAAATCTATTCACTTCTTCTTATCTTGCATTATGAATTTCCTCATCATTGAAGTGACGGAGTGGGGATCAGCTTCGCAATAAACCTCCAATAGTACATATTGCAAAGCATATTGCCACCGAGGATTCACTTTCTTCATTTTTTGTATCAGGATTCTCTAGTAAAGCTTTGAGTTTGTCAGAGAATAATTCTTTAAGAGTTACTTGGATTCTTTTTCCCTAAACATACTCATCCAAAGCATCGATGTATTTTTGGATGGTTGATTTCTCGATATTATATTTATCTGGCTGAACCAACTTCTTCTTCTTACTTCTATTATTTCTCTTCTTGATGCCTCAAGCAAGTAAAGCGGTTTGTTCTTCATCACCATCCCTAGCTTCTTGGGGTTTTTAGTTATTTTCTTCATCATTTTTTTAGCCTTTTTGAAATATAGATGTTCCACAAGTGCCTTTGTTCGAGGGTACATTATGCTTCTTCCCCAAGGAGGATTTCAACAAGCAGTTTGTGATCCTTAAACACAATAATATGATTGATGTATTTGATGGGCATTTTGAGAAGAGCTACTTTTGAGAGAGTTAGCTTACCTTCTCAGTATTGCTTCTCAACCCAATCCTTGAATACATAACAATCTTCAATGGTATGCCTCAAATTAGCTCATAGATTGTTCACACTTAATACTGAGATTTCTCCATTGTGTGATATAATTCAAAATTGGCTCATTGCCATATTTTGGCATTAAGACAAGGTCTATAATGTTCACTTTATCACTGATTCCTCCAAACCTAATTCAAAAAGTTTCTTTTATTTTTGCCCAAGTCCGTATATATTCTAGTTGCAGACTAGCATACCACTCAAATGCTACTTTTGTCAAGCTTGTTGAAAGTTAGCGGAGTAACAATAAGAAGTTGTTACTTGAATCTCTACAAAGAATCACAAAGTGAGCTATATTGTTCAGGATTGTCTATGCCATTAAACTATTTGAAACTAGGCACTGTATAGCCTTTGGGATATGGCACTTGGTCGTGATAACAAGGGTATGGTTTGTCAGCATCATTTACCCTACTTGTCTTACTTCTTGCCTCAATTGTGCAACTACCATTGATTGTACCTATTGTTGTATATATGCTAGGAATTCTATGTTGTCAAGGATCCTTAAAATCAAGGATTGAATATCCCTTACTGGAGGAGGTGCTTGTGAAGGACCAACATTTTTGTAGACCTCATCTATAGGAGTTGAGCTTTCTGTTATCTCTGCTGCATGAGATGGCTATTGAGATCATTCCAACTTATTGATCTTTTGACTTATTTGTTGCATCATCTCCATTAACTCCATGACTTTCTTTTGAGTTTCATCTTCTCTTTATTTTGATATCTCAGCTATTCTTACAGTGCTTCTATGGTCAATTCTTGATTAGAGCTTTCAGTTAAGGCTTTTGTCAGAATATGATGGTTACTGTCCTAAGAATTAGCTCTAAGCCCTGGGTTGAGGCTAACTTCTCCTATCAGTCAAGTCATCTCATTTAAGAGTTTGCTCATGCAATGGGTCGCCACACCCTCTTTTGATGTGGTAGTAACGATTGGTTGACAAGAACCCTCTTTTTTTGGATTTCTTTATCAGTAAGCCTTAATCTGATAGCCTTCTTTTGGCATTTGGTCAACTAGGGTGCAGACTTGTGGTTCCTCCCTGAGTCATAGTGAGAAATGACTCTGACAATGTGGGTGATCTCTTTTGGCAAGCCCTTATACTAGGTTGCAGGTTTACGATAACTCTTATATTTTGCATGTCGACCATTTTAATTAGTATAGTAGTAGGTGCCCTCCTAAATTGGGCAACCTTAGAAATAGTCTTGAACTTGACCTAAACTTTGGCTGCTTCTTAGTGACCATTGACTAAAATAACTACATAACTAAACCTACCCCCCGGATGATGACATATATTAGGATGGAGATGTCCTTCATTGT
>RXID01015219.1:0-34923 GCA_005019695.1 Trichopus zeylanicus subsp. travancoricus | reverse complement strand
AGTAGTAGTAGTAGTCGAAACATTAGTAGTAGTAGTAGTAGTAGTAGTAGTAGGAGGAGGAGTTATTGTAGTTGCAGGAGTAATACTAGGAGTAGCAAAAGAAGTAGTAGCATTTGTCGCTGTAATAGTAGAGGAGGTAGTAGTAGTAGTAGTAGTACTTGTACTAATAGGAGTGGTAATAGGAGTACTAGTAGCAATAGTAGTAGTAGTTGTAGTTGTAGCAGTAGTTTGAGTAATAGTGGTCGTACCAGCAGAAGTAGTAGTAGCAGTAGTAGTTGTTATAGTAGTAGTTATAGTAGTAGAAGTAGTGGTATGAGTAGCAGTAGAAGTAGGAGTTGGAGTAGAAGTAAGAATAGTAGTAATAGTAGTAGTAGTACTACTACTAGTAGTAGTAGTACTACTACTATTACTAGTAGTTGTACTACTACTACTACTAGTAGTAGTAGTGTTAGTTATAGTAGTAGTAGCAATAGGAGTAGTTGTAGCTGTAGTAGTAGTATTAGCAATAGGAGTAGTAGTCGTAGTAGTAGGAGGAGGAGAAGTAGTAGTAATAGTAGTTGTGGAAATTGTAGTTGTAGCAACAGCAATAGTAGTAGTAGGAGTAGTAATAGTAGCAATGGGAGTAGTTATAGTAGTAGTAGTAGCATCAGTAGTTGTAATAGTAGTAGTTGTTGGAGTAGTTGCAGTGCTAGTAGTAATAGTTGCAGCAGTAGTGTAATAGTAGTAGCAACATCAGCAGCAGCAGTAGTAGTAGTAGTAGAAGAAGTAGTAGTTGTAGTAGTAGTAGGCGTAGTATTAACGGCGATAGGAGTAGTTGCAGTCAGAGTACTAGTACTAGTAATAGAAGAAGTAGCAGTAGAAGTAGTAGTTAGAGGAGCAGTAATAGTGATAGTACTAGCAGTAGCATTAGCGGCAGCATTAGTAGTGGCAATAGTAGTAGTAGCAGTAGTAGTAACCGTAGTTGTAGTACAAGTGGGAGTAACGGTAGCTCTAGTAGTAGAAGGAGAAGTAGTAGTAGCAGTAGTAGCAGCAGTAGTAGCTACTGTTGTACAAGCAGTAGCAATAGAAGTAGTAGTAGAACTAGTAGTAGTAGTAGTGGAAATAATAGCAGTACTAGCAATTGTAGTAGCAGTAGTAATAGTAGCAGAAGTCGAAGAGGTAGTGGTAGTAATAGTTGTAGTAGTAGAAGTTGTAGTCACTGTAGTAGTTGTACCAGCAGCAATAACAGCAGTAATAGTAGTTGTAGTAGTAGCGACAGTAGTAGTATTGATCGCCGCTCTAGTTCTGGTAGTAGCAGTAGTAGTAATAGCAGTAGCAGCAGTAGTAATAGTAGTAGAAAATGTAGCCGTAATGGTAGCAGCAGAAGTAGTAGCAGTTGTAGCAGAAGCCGTAGAAGTAGTAGTGGTAGTACCAGGATTAGCAATAGTTGCACTTGTAGTAGAAAAAATAGTTGTAGCAGTAGTTGTAGTTGTTGTAGTTAGAAGTAGCAGTAGCAGCAGTAGTAGCTGAGGTAGTAGTAATAGTAGTAGTAGCACCATTACTAGCAATAGGAGTGGTAGTAGTGATAATAGCAGTACTAGCAGTAGCAAAAGTAGTAGTAGTTGTAGTAGTAGAAATTGTAGTAAGGGTGGTTGTTCTAGTAGCAGTTATAGCAATAGTAGCTATAGTAGCTATAGTAGCTATGGTAGTAGTAGTAGTAGTAGTTGTGGTTGTAGTAGCAGAAGTTGCTGTAGTGGTAGCGGTAGCAGTGGTAGCAGCAATAGTAGTAGCAAAACTAGTAGTTGCAATAGCAATATGATTGGGAGAGGTTAGAGTAGTAGTAGTAGCAGCAACTGTAACAGTAGCAATAGTAGTAGTAGTAGTCGTAGTATCAATAGTAACAACAGTATTAGTAGTAGTAATAATAGTAGCAGTAGCAGCAGCAGTAGTAGTAGTAGTAGTAGTAGTAGTAATAGTAGTACTAATAATAGTAGTAGTAGTAGCTACTGTAGTAGCAACTGTAGCAACAGTAGTAGTAGTAGTAGAAAGAGCAGTAGTAGCAGCAGTAGTAGTAGTGGAAGTAATAGCAGTACTAGCAGTTGTAGTAGCAATAGTAATAGTAGTAGAAGTCGAAGAGGTAGTCGTATTAGTAGTTGTAGTGGGGGAAGTTGTAGTCACAATAGTAGTTGTAGCAATAACAATAACAGCAGTAATAGTAGTTGTAGTAGGAGTAGCAGTAGTAGTATTTGTAGTCACAGTAGTTCTAGTAGTAGCAATAGTAGTAGTAGTAGTAGCAGCAACAGCAGTAGTAGTAGAAAATGTAGCTATAGTGCTAGCGGTAGAAGTAGTTGTTGTTATAGCAATAGTTGTAGAAGTAGCAGTACTAGTAGGAGGATTAGCAGTAGTTGCACTAGTAGTAGCAAAAATAGCAATAACAGTTGTTGTAGTTGTTGTAGTAGAAGTAGCAGTAGCAGTAGTAGTAGCAGAGGTAGTAGTAATAGTAGTTGTAGTGGTAGTTGTAATAGTAGCAAAATTAGTAGTACTAGTACTAGTAGTGGCAGAAGTAGTAGTAGTTGTAGTAGTAGTAGAAGATGTCGTAAGAGTAGTAGTTCTACTAGCGATTGTAGCGTTAGTAGTTGTAGGAGTTGTTGTAGTAGTTGTAGTAGTGGTTGTAGTAGCAGAAGTAACTGTAGTAGCAGCAGCAGTAGTAGTACCAGTAGTAGTGGTAGTAGTAGCAGTAGTGGCGGTAGTAGTAACAGTAGTGGTAATAGAAGTAGTAGTAGTAGCAGAAGTAGTAGTTGCTGTGGCTGTAGGATTGGGAGAAGTTGTAGTAGTATAAGTAGTAGTTGCAACAGTAGCGGTAGGAGTAATAGTTGTATTATTAGTTGTGGCAGTAGTAGTTGTAGTAGTAGTAGTCGTTGTAGCAGCAGTAGCAGGGGTAGTCGCAATAGTAGTAGCCGTACTAGCAGTAGTCACATTAGTAGTAGCAGTACTAGCAGTTGCCATAGTAGTAGTAGTAGCAGTTACAAGAGTAGTATTAGTAGTAGTTATAGTAGGAGTAGTATTAGCAATAGTAGTAGCAACAATAGTAGTAGCAGCAACAGCAGCAGCAGCTGCAGTAGCAGTAGTAGTAGTATTTGTTGCAGTAGTAGTAGTATTTGTCGCAGTAGTATTAGTAATTGTAATAGTAGTAGTCATAGTAGTAGTAGTATTAGTAGTAGTAGTAGTAGCTGTAGAAGAAGTAGTAGTAGTAGTTGAAGTAGAAGCAGCAGCAGTAGTAGTTGAAGTGGCAGTAGTAGGAGCAAAAGTAGCAGCAAATTTGGTTGCTGCAAAATTATCCATAGTAGCAGTAGCAGTAGTAGTAGTAATAGTTAGAGTAGTAGTAGAAGTAGCAGTAGTTATAGCAGCAGCAGTTGTAGTAGTACTAGTAATACTAGTAATAGCAATAGTAGTCGTTATAGTTGCAATAGTGGTATCAATTGCCATGGTAGTAGCAGTTATAGTTGTAGTAGCTGTAGTAGTATGAGTAGTAGTTGTAGAAATAGGAGTAGTTTCAGCAGTAGTAGTTTTAGCAGCAGTAGTAGTAAGAGCAGCAGTAGTAGTATTAGTAGTTATTGTAGCAATAGTAGTTGTAGTAGTAGCAACAATAGTAGTAGTAGCGATAGTAGTAGTAGTAGTAGTAGTAGTAGGGGCAAGAACATTTGTTGTCGCAGTAATTGCAGCTGTAGCAGTAGTGGTAGTAGTAGTAGTAGGAGTAGTAGCAATAGAAGTAGTAGAACTAGTAGGAGAAATAGTAGTTGTAGCGGTAGTAGTAGTAGGAGAAATATTAGCTATAGCATTAGTAGTAGCAGTAGTAGATGTAGTAGAACTAGTACTAGTAGTATTAGTAATAATAGGGCTAGTAGTAGTAGCAGTAGCAGCAGTAGTCGAAGCAGTAGTAGCAATAGCAATAGTAGCACTAGTAGTAGGAGTAGGGGTAGTAGTAGTAGTAGTAGCAGCAGCAGCAGCAGCAATAGCAGTAGTAATAGTAGTAGTTGCGATAGTAGAAATAGCAATAGTAGTACTACTAGCAATTGTTGCGTTAGCAATAATAGTATTAATAGTACCAGTAGCAGTTATAGTAGTAGCAATAATTGTAGTAGTAGGGGTAGTAGTTAGAGGAGTAGCACTTGTAGTATTAATAGTAGGAGTATTGTTAGTATTGTTAGCGATAGTAGTTGTAGTAGTAGTAGTAGTAGCATCAGTTGTAGTAAAATTAGTAGCAAAATTAGTAGCAGTAGTAGTAGAAGTAGTAGTAGTAGTAGGGGCAGCAGCAGCAAAAGTAGTAGTAGTAGTTATAGTAGTAGTAGTAGTACCAGTAGTAGTTGTAGCAGTAGCTGTGGTAGCAGTAGTAGTAATTGTAATAGTAGTAGTAGTAGTAGTAGTAGCAGCAGCAATAGCAAAAGTAGGTGTGGTAGTTGCAATAGTAGTAGTAATAGTGCCTATAGTAGTAGCAGTAGTACTAGTAGTAGTTATAGTAGAAGTAGTAGCAGTAGTAGTTGTTGTATCAGCAGTAGTAGTAGAAGTAATATTAGTAGTTGCAGAAGTAGTAGTAGTAGCAGCAGTAGTAGCAGGAGCAATAGTAGTAGTACTAGCTGTAGTAGTACGAGAAGTAGTAGTAGTAGCAGTAGTAGTTGTAGCAATAGCAGTAGTACTACTAGTAGTAGTAGTAGTAGCAGCAGCAGCAATTGTAGTGGTAGTATCAGTAGCAGCATTACCAGCATAAGTTGTAGTCGCAGCAGCAGCAGCAGTAGAAGTAGTGGCAGAAGTAGTAGTAGTACTAGTAGTAGTAGTTATGGTGGGAGTAGTTGTCATAGAAGTAGTAGCAGCAACAGCATTAGTAGTAAGAAAAGTAGTAGCCATAGTAGTTGTAGCAATAGCAGTTGGAGTAGAAGCAATAGTGATACTAGTAGCAGGAGTAGTGGTGGTAGCAGTACTTGTAGAAGTATTAACAGTAGTAGGAGTAGCTGCTGCAGTAGTAGTAGTAGCAAGAGTAATAGTAGTTGCAATAAGATTAGTAGTGGTAGTTGTTATTGTTGTTGTAGCAATACTAGTAGAAGTCATAAGAGTTGTAGTAGTAACAGTTGTGGTTAAAGCAAAAGTAGTTTGAGCAGTAGCTGTCATAGGAGGAGTAGTAGCAACAGGCGTAGGTGTTATAGTAGAAGCAGTAGTAGAAGTAATAATAGAAGTGATACTAGTAGTTGTTGTCGCTGTAGTAGTTGTAGTAATTGGAGTAATAGTAGTGTAGTAGTAATTGTTGTTGTTGTTGTAGTAGTAGTAGTAGTAGTAGTAGTAGTAGTTGTTGTTGTTGTTGTTGTTGTTGTTGTTGTACTAGTAGTAGTAGTAGTAGTGGTAAAGAGTGTTAGGAGTGGAAGTAGTAGTAGGACTAGTAGTAGCACTAATAGTCATAGTAGTAGTAATAGTAGTAGTAGTAGTTGGACTGGTACTAGGAGGATTAGGATTTATAATAGTAGTAGTAGTAGTAGAAGTTGTAGCAGCATGAGTTGGAGTAGGAGTAGTAGTAACAGAAGTGGAAATAGTAGTAGTAATAGTCGTAGTTGTAGTAGCAACAGTTTTGCTAGTAGTTATAGTAGTTGGACTGATAGTACTAGTAGTAGTATTAGGAGAAGTGGTAGTTGTAGTAGATGTACTAGTAATAGTATTAGGAGTTATAGTAGCTACAACAGTAGTAGTAGTTTTAGTAGTAGTAGTAGAATTAGCAGGAGTAATATTTTTAGTAGTAGTAGTAGAAGCAGGAGTATTAGGAGTTAGTAGTAATACTTGTAGTAGTAGTAGTTATTTTAGTAGTAGGAGTAGGAGTAGGAGTTAGAGAAGGAGTAGTCGAAGTATACGTTGGACTAGTAGTAGTAGTAGCAGTAGTCGCAGTAGTAGTAGGAGTGGTAGTTGCAGTTGTAAAAGTAGTAGTAGTAGTAGTAGTATTAGTTATTGTTGTCACGGTAGAAATAGTAGCAGAAGTAGTAGTAGTAATAGTAATAGTAACAATTGTAGTATTAGCAGCAACATTAGTAGTAGTACAAAAGAAGAAGTAGTAGCAGCAGTGGTAGTAGTAATAGTAGCTATAGTAGTAGTAGCACTAGTAGTTAGTGGTAGTAGTACTAATAGTAGTAGTTGTTGTAGTAGTAATATAGTAGTAGTATTAGTAGTAGTATGAGTAGTTGAAGTAGTAGAAGTTGTAGTAGTAGTTATAATAGTAGTACCAGAAGTAGTAGAAGTAGGAGTAGTATTAGCTATAGGAGTAGTAATAGTGGTAGTTATAATTGTAGTGGTAGTTGTAGGATTAGTAGTAGGAGCAGTAATAGTAGTAGTAGGAGTTGGAGTAGTAGTAGTTGTAGACGTAGTAGCAGCAGCAGCAGTAGTAGTAGTAGGAGGAGGAGGGGGAGGAGGAGGAATGGTAGTCGAAGCAGTAGTTGTTGTTGTTGTAGTAGTATTAGAAGTAGTGTTAGTATTAGTACTAGTTGTATTAGTACTAGCAGTACTAGTAGACGTGGTAGCCGAAGTAGTACTAGTAGTAGTAGTAGTAGTTGAAGTAGTGGTAGTGTAGTGTAGTGGTCGTAGTAGTAGAAATAGTAGTAGTAGTTGTTGTAGTATAGTAGTAGCAGTGGAAGTACTAGAAGTAATAGTAGTAGTAGTAATAGTAGTAGTAGTAGTAGTAGTTGTTGTTGTTGTTGTTGTAGGAGTAGTACTAGTACAAGTAGTAGTAGAAGTAGCAGTAGTACTACTAGTAGCATCAGTAGTAGTAGTAGAAGTAGTAGTCATAGTGGTAATAGTAGTACCAGCAATTACAATAGTATTATTAGTAATAGTAGTTGCAGTAGAAGTAGTAGTAGCCCTAGAAGTGGTAGTTGTAGATGTAGTAGTGGTGGTGGTGGTGGTGGTGGTAGTAGTAGTAGTAGTAGTGGTGGTGGTGGCAGCAACAGTAGCATTAGTAATAGTAGTAGTAGCAACTGGAGTAGTAGTAGTAGTAGTAGAAGTAGCAGTAGTACTAGTAGTAGTAGTAGTAGTAGTAGTAGTGTTAGTACTAGTACTAGTACTAGTAGCAGATGTGGTAGCCCAAGTAGTACTACTACTAGTTGTAGTAGCAGTAGACGTAGCAGCAGTAATAGTAGTAGAAGTAGTAGCAGTAGTTGTAGTCATAGTTGTAGTAGTCGTGTAGTAGTCATAATAGTATTAGTAGTAGTTGTTATTGTTATAGTATAGTAGTAGTAGCAGTAATTGTAATGGCAGTAGAAGTTTAGAAGTAGAAGTAATAGTAGTAGTAGAAGTAGTAGAAGTAGAAGTAGTAGTAGTAGGAGTAGTAGTAGTTGTTGTTGTTATAGTAGTAGTAGAGGTAGTAGTAATAACAGTAGTAGTAGAAGTCGTAGTAGTAGTAGTAGTAGTAGTAGTAGTAGTAGTTATAGTATAATAGTAGTACCAACAGCAGCAACAACTGTAGTTGTCGTAGTAGTGGTAGTAGCAGTAGTAGTAACAGCAACAACAATAATAGTATTAGCATCAATATTAGTTGTTGTAGCAACAGTAGTAGCTCCAGAAGTTGTAGTTGTAGAGTAGCTGTTTTGCCAATTATAGATGCCGTAGTAGTAGCTGTAGTAGCAGCAGCAGTAGTACTAGTAATAATAGTAGTAGAGGTAGTAGGAGTAGGAGTAGTAGTAGTGGTAATAGTAGAGGTAGTATTGGTTGTGATAGTAGTAGTAGTCATCGCAGTAGCAGGAGTAGGAGTGGTAGTCATGGCAGTACCAGGAGTAGGTGTAGTAGGAGTTGTAGTTGGAGTAAGAGTAGGTGTAGTATACTACTAATAGTTGTAGTAGTTGTATTAGTAGTAGTAGTAGTAGTAATAGTAATAGTAGTAGTACAAGTAGTGGGAGTAGAGGTAGGAGTTGTAGTTGGAGTAGTGGAAACAATAGTTGTAGTAGGATTAATAGCAGCAGTTGCAGTAGTAGTAGCAGTTGCAGTAGTAGTAGTGGTAGTGGTGGTAGTAGTAGTACTACTAGTAGTAGTAGTACCAGTAGTAGTAGGTGTAGTAGTAGTCAGAGTAGGAGTAGGCGTTGTAAGGGTAATAGAAGTAGTAATAGTAGTAGCAGTAGCAGTAGCAGAAGTGGTAGTAGTAGCAATTGTGCTAGTAGTAGAAGGAGTAGTAGTTGTAGTTGCAGTAGTAGTAGTAGTAATAGTAGTACTAGAAGAAGTTGCAGCAGCAGTATTATTAAAAGCAGTAGAAGTAGTAGTAGTAGTCCTAATAGTAGCAGAAATAGTAGTAATATTAGTAGTAGTGGTAGTAGTGGCAGCTGTAATAGTAGCAGTAGTAGTCGTAGTAGCAGCATTAGCAGAAGTCGAAGTGGCAACTGTTGTATTAATAGTAGCAGTAGTAGGAATAGTAGTAGTCATAATAATAGTAGTATGATTTCTAGTAGTAGTAGTACTTGTGGTACCAATAATAGTTGTAGTAGTAATAGCAGCAGCAATAGTAGTAGCAAAAGTAGTAATAGTAGTTGTAGTTGGAGTGGTAGTAGTAGTAATAGTAGTAGTAGTAGTAGTAGCAGTAGGCGTAGTTGTAGTAGTAGAAGCCTTTGGAGTTGTAGTAGTAGCAGTAGGCATAGTTTTAGTAGTAGAAGCCTTTGCAGTTGTAGTAGTAGCAGTTGTAGTTGAAGTAATAGTAGTTTGAACAGTAGTAGTAATACCAAGAGTAGCAGCAACAGACATAGGAGTAGTAGTAGAAGTAGTAACAGAGGATGTAGTAGAAATGGTGATAGTAGTAGTAGTTGTTGTTGTTGTAGCTATAGTAGTAGTAGTAGTGCTAGTAGTAGTAGTATTAATAGTAGTAGTAGTACTAATAATAGTAGTATTAGAAGAATTAGAAGTAGCTGTAATAGTAGTAGTAGTTGCGGTAGAAGTAGTACCAGCAACAACAACAACAGGAGTAGTAGTAATAACTGTAGTAGTAGTGGTAGTAGTAGAAGAAGTAGCAATAGTAGTAGTAGTAGTAGTAACAATAATAGGTGTACTATTAGCAAGAGGAGTTGTAATAGTTGTAGTAGAATCTGTAGTAGTAATAGTAACAGTTGTAATTGTAGTGGTAGTAGTAGGAGCAGTAGTAGGAGGAGGAGTAGTAGTAGTAGTAGTTATTGTAGCGGTAGTTGTAGATGTTGTTGTTGTTGTAGTAGTAGTAGTAGTAATAGTTGTAGTAATAGTAATAGGATAGTATTAGCATTAGGAGTAGTAATAGTAGTAGTATTTGTGGTAACAATAGTAGTTGTTGTAATTTTAATGGGAGTAGTAGGAGTAGTGGTAGGAGTAATGGTAGTAGTATTTGTTGTAGTAGTAGTAGTTGGGGTAGTTGTAGTTGTAGATGTAGTTGTAGTAGTAGTAGTAGCAGTAGCAATGGTAGTAGTAGTAGTAGCAGCAGCAGTGGTAGCAGTAGTAGTAATGTTAGTACTAGTACTCGTACTACTAGTACTAGAAGTAGTAGTAGGTGTGGTCTCCAAAGTAGTACATGTAGTAGCAATAGTAGTTGCAGCAGTAGTAGAAGTAGTAGTAGTAGCAGTAGGAGCAGTAGTGTAGTAGTCGTAGCAGATCAGTAGTAGTAGTTGTAGTTGTAGTGTAGTAGTAGTAGTAGTAGCCGTAGTAGTAGTAAGAGTAGTAGCAGCAGAAGTACTGGAAGCAGCAGTAGAAGTAGTAGAAGAAGAAGTAACAGCAGCAGCAGTAGTAGTAAGAGAAGTAATAGTCGTAGTTGTAGTAGTAGTACCAGCGGCAGCGACAATAGTAGTAGTAGTAGTACAACAGATATAGCAGCAGCAGCAGCAACAGTAGTAGTAATAGCAATAGTAGTAATAGTTGCAGTAGTACTACTACTAGAAGTAGTTGTAGAGTAGCAGTAGTAGCAGTTGTAGAAGTAGTAGTAGTAGGAGTAGTAGAAGTGTGGTAGTAGTGGAGTGGTATTTTGTAGTTGTTGTAGTAGTAGTAGTAGTAGTAAGTAGTATAGTAAGTAGTAGTGTAGTAATAGTAAGAGGTGAATGGGGTCGAAAACAGTAGTAGTAATTATAGAGGTAGTAGTAATAGTAGTAGTAGTAGTAGTAGCAGTAGTTGGAGTAGTAGTGGTAGAAGTAGAAGTTGTAGTAGTAGGAGTAAGTGTAGTTGTACTATTAGCAGGAGTAAGAGAAGTGTAGTTGTAGTAGTAGTAGTTGTAGTTGTAGTATTGGTAGTAGTAATAGTAGTAGTAATAGTAGTAGTAGTAGTAACGGTAGTAGTAGTAGTAGAAGAAGAAGTAATAGTTGTAGTAGCGGTGGTGGTAGTAGTAGTAGTAGTAGTAGTACTAGTCGTAGTAGTAGTAGTAGTCATAGTAGTAGTAGTCGTCGTCGTCGTAGTAGTAGTAGTAGTAGTAGTAGTTGTAGTAGTAGTAGTAGTTGTTGTTGTTGTTGTTGTTGTTGTTGTACTAGTGGGAGTAGGAGTAGGAGTCATAGTTGGAGTGCTAATGATAGTAGTAGTAATAGTAGTAGTAGTAGGTGCAGTAGTAGCTAGAGTAGGAGTTGGAGTAGGAGTAGGAACGGGAGTAGAAGTTGTAATAGTAGTAGTAGTAGCAGTAGTAGAAGCAGCAGCAATAGTAGTAGTTGCAGCAGTGGTATTTCTAGCAGTAGCAGTAATAGTAGTAGTAGTTGTAGTACTACTAGTAGTAGCAATAGTAGTCGCATTAGTAGTAGTTGTAGTAGCAGTGGCAGTAGTAGTAGTAGTAGTAGCAGCAACAGCAGCATTAGCAATAGTAGAAGTAGCAACTATTGTAGTAGTAGTAGCAATAGCAGGAGTAGTCGTACTAGAAATAATAGTAGTAGGAGTTGTGGTAGTTGTAGTACTTGTAGTAGTAATAATAGTAGTAGGTGTAGTAGCTACAATAGTAGCAGCAATAGCAGCAGCAGTAGCTGCAGTAGTAGTAGCAATAGCAGTAATAGTAGTTATAGTAGTAGTAATAGTAGTAGTAGCAGTTCTAGTTCGAGTAGTAGCAATAGTATCAGGAGTAGTAGGAACAAGAATAGGAGTAGTACCAGAACTAGTAGTTGAAGTTATACTAGAAGTTGTAGTAGTAGTAGTAGCACTAAAAGTAGTAGTAGTAGTAGCAGTAGTCGTGTAGTACTAATAGCAGCAGCAGTAGTAGTAGTAGTTGTTGTCATATTAGTAGAAGCAGTAGTACTAATAGTAATAGTAGTAGAAGTATTAGAAGCAGTAGTAGTAGTAGTAGTAGTGGTAGTAGTAGTAGCTGCAGAAGTAATAGTAGCAGTTGTAGTAGTGGTAGTAGCAGTAGCAGTAGCAGCAGGAGTAGTAGTACTACTAGTAGTAGAAGTACTAGTGATAGTAGTAGTTGTTGTTGTTGTAGTAGTAGTAGTTGTAGTAGTAGAATTAGTAGTAGTCAAAGTAGTAGTCATAGTTGTAGTAGTAGTAGCAGTGGCAACAACAACAATCATAGTTGTAGTAGTAGTAGAAGCAGCAGTAGCAGCGGCGTCAACAATAATAGTAGGAGCAACAATAGTCATAGCAGTAGTAGTAGTTGTGGTACTAGTGCTAGTAGTTGTAGAGTAGCTGTAGTAGTAGTAGAAGTAGTAGAAGTGGAAAAGGTAGTAGTAGAACGAGTAGTAGTAGTATTGGTAGTATAGTGGTGGTTGTGGTAGTAGTAGTAGTAGTTGTAGTAGTAGAAGTGGAAAAAGTAGTAGTAGAACGAGTAGTAGTAGTATTTGTAGTATAGTGGTGGTAGTAGTAGTAGTAGTAGTAGTAGTAATAATAATAATAGCAGTAGTAGTACTTGTTGTAGTAGTTGTAGGAGTAGTGGTAGTAATAGTAGTTGTAGTGGTAGTAGTAGTAGTGGTAGGTGTGTCATGAGTAGTAGTAGTCATAGTTATTGTTGTTGTTGTAGTAGTAGTAGTATTAGTGGTAGTAGCAGTAGTCGTAATAGTAGTAGTAGTTGTAGTTGTAGTAGTTATGGTAGTCGTAGTTGTAGTTGGAGCATTATGATTAATAGTAGTTGTAGTAGTAGTAGCGGCAGTAGTGACAATAGCAGCAGCGGCAGTAGTAGTAGTAGTAGTAGTAAGTGTATTAGTTGGAGTATGAGTAGTAGTAGCAGAAGTAGTAGTAGTAGTCGGAGTAATAGTCGTCGTCGTAGTAGTAGCAATAGAAGAAGTAGTTGTAGTTGTTGGACTAATAGTCCTAGTAGTAGCGGTAGTAGTTGCTGTACTAGTAGTAGTAGTATTGGTAGTAATAGTTATAGTAGTACTAGTAGTAGTAGTATTGGTAGTAGTAGTAGTAGGAGTAGTGGTAGTAGTAGGAGAAATAATAGCTGCAAGATTAGAAGTAGTAGTAGTTGTTGTTCTTGTGGTTGTTGTTGTAGTAGTAATAGCAGCAGCAGTAGTAGTTGTAATAGTTGTATTAGTAGTAGTAGAAGTAGGAGTATTAGGTGTTACTAGTAATTGTAGTAGTAGTTGTACTAGTAGGAGTAGGCGTTGGAGTTGGAGGAGGAGTTCTTGAAATAGTAGCAGTAGTAGTAATAGTATCCGTTGTAGCGATAGTAGTAGCAATAGTAGTAGTAGTAGAAGAAGAAGAAGTAGTTCCAGTAGTAGTAAAAGTAGCTGTAGTAGTAGTAGTAGTAGTAGTTGGAATAGTAGTAGAACAAGTAGTAGTTGTTGTTGTAGTAGTAATAAAAGTAGTAGTATTAGTAGTTCAAGTTGTAGAAATCGCGGTAGTAGTTCCAATATTAGTAGAAGTCGTAATAATAGTAGTACTAGTAACAGTAGTAGTAGTTGGTGTAGTAGTAGTAGTAGTAGTTGTAGTATTCACAGTAGTAGTAGGAGAAGTAGCTGTAGTAGTAATAGTAAAAGTAGTAGGAGTAGTATTAGCAGTAGGACTAGTATTAGGTATTGTAGGAGTAAAAGTAGTAGTTGTAATTATAGTGGTAGCAGTAGCAAAAGTTGTAGTTGTAGTAGTAGTTGTTGTTGTTTAATAGTAGGAGTTGGAGTAGTAATAGTTGTAGATGTAGTAGTTGTAGTTCTAGTTGTATTAGTTGTAGTAGTAGTAGCAGTAGCTGTTGTTGTTGTAGTAGTAGCAGTAGTGTTGGTACTAGCACTAGTAGTATTAGTACTAGTAGTAATAGTAGATGTTATAGCTGATGTAGTACTACTAGTAGTAATAGTAGCAGCAGTAGCGGTAGTAGAAGTTGTTGTTGTAGTAGTAGTAGTAGTAGTGTAGTAGCTGTAGCAGTCACAATAGTAGTAGTAGTAGTAGTAGTAGTAGTGTAGTAGTGGTAGTAGCAGTCGCAGAGGTAGTAATAGTGTTAGTAGTAGAAGTAGTAGAAGTAGTTGTTGAAGAAGTAGTAGTAGTAGTAGTAGTAGTAGTAGTAGTAGTAGTAGTAGTAGTATTAATAGTAGTAGCAGTAAAAGTAGTAACAACAATTGTGGTAGTAGTAGCAGTAACAATAGTAGTCACAACAATAGTAGAAGTAGTTGCAATAGTGTAATACTAGAGGATATTGAATCGCAGTAGCAACAGTAGTAGAAGTATTAGTTGTAGTAGTAGTTGTTGTTGTAGTTGTGTTAGTAGGAGTTGTAGTAGTAGTAGTAGTAATAGTATAGGTGGTAGTAGTAGTAGGAGGAGGGGGAGGAGCAGGAGTAGGAGTAGTATTAGGAGTAGTAGTAGGAGTGGGAGTAGGAGGAGTAGTAGTAGTAGTAGTAGTTGGAGTACGAGTAGTAGTAATAGTAGTAGTAGAAATAGGGGTAGTAATAGTTGTAGTAGTAGTAGGAGTAGTAGGAGTAGGAGTAGTAGTAGGAGCAGTAGTACTAGGAGTAGTAGTAGTAGGAGTAGGAGTAGTAGTAGGAGTGGTTGTAACAGTAGTAGGAGTAGGAGTAGTAGTAGGAGTGGCAGGAGTAAGACGAGGTGTAGTTGTCCTAGTAGTTGTTGCAGTACTAGTACTAGTACTAGTACTAGTAGTAGTAGTAGTAGTAGTGGAAGTAGTAGTAGGAGGAAAAAGAGATGTAGTAGCGGCGGGAGTAGGAGTAGGAGTTGTAGTAGGAGTACTAATAGTTGGAGTAGTGGTAGCAGTAGTTGCAACAGGATTAATAATAGCAGCCGTACCAGTAGTAATAGTTGTAGTTGATGCAGTAGTTGTGGTAGTAGTAGTTCTAGTAGTAATAGTACTTGGAGTACAAGTAGTATTAGTAGTAGTAGCAGCAGCAGTAGAAATAGTAGTAGTAGTAGCAGTTGTACTACAATAGTGGTACTTGGAGTACAAGTAGTACTAGTAGTAATAGCAGCAGTAGTAGAAATAGTAGTAGTAGTAGCAGTTGTACTACGAGTAGTATTAATAGTAGTAGTTGTTATTGTACTAGTAGTAGAATTAATAGTATTTGTTTTAGTAGTTGTAGCATTATTAGTAGTAGTAGGAGTAGTAGTAGTAGCAGCAGTTGTTGTTGTTGCTGTAGTTGTAGTAATAGTTGTAGTAGTAGGAATTTTACTCGTAGTATTAGTGGTAGTTGTAGTGGGAGTAGGAGTAGTAGTAGTATTAATAGTAGCAGTAGTAGTAGTGGTCATAGTAGGTATAATAGTTGTAGTGGTAGTAGGAGTTGTAGTAGTAGTAGTACTAGTACTAGGAGTAGTAGCAGTAGTAATAGTAGTAGTAATAGTAGTTGTAGTTATAGCAGGAGTAGCCACAGCAGCAGTAGTAGTAGTTGTTGTTGTGGTAGTAGTAATTGTAGTTGTTGTAGTAGGTTAGTAGTAGTAGTTGCAATAGTTGTAGGAGTAGTAGTTGTGGTTGTAGCAGTAGTTGAAGTAGTAGGAGTTGCAATACCAGGAGTAGTTGTAATAGTAGTAATAACTACATTATTAGCAGTAGTAGCAGCAGAAGTAATTGTAGTATGAGCAACTATAGCTGTAGTAGTAATAGTTGTTCTAGTAGTGTAGGAGTAGGAGGAGGAGGAGTAGTACTAGTAGTAGTAGTTTTACTCCAACTGCTACAATTGCAACTATTACTACTACTACTTCTAATACCACTATGACTAATAGCATGGCTATTGCTACTGCTGCTACGTCTCCTACAACTGCCACTACTGCTACTAGTAGTTGTAGTAGTAAAAGTTTTACTCCTACTACTAATACTACAACTGCGACTACTACTGCTGCTGCTGCTACTGCTGCTGTTACTACTACTTCTACTTCCAATACAACTACGACTACTACTACAACTGCTGTTACTACTACTACTATGGCTACTGCTACTACTACTACTTCTCCTACTACTATAGCTATTGCTAATTCTACTACTATAGATACCTCTCCTACTACTGCTATTGCTACTTCTACTATGGCTACTACGACCACAACTACTAAGTCTACTACTACTATTATTGCTATTACTACTACTACTACGGCTACTGCTACTACTACTTTTCACCTACAACTACCACTATAACTACTATTACTGCTACTTTTACTAATACAACTACTACTAATACTACTACTACTCCTACCACTTCCACTAGTACAACTACTACTGCATCAACTATAGCTACTGCAACTACTATTATTATTATTATTACTACTACTACTATTATTAATACTACTACTACTATTACTACCACTACCACTACAACTACTATGACTACTACTACTGCTACTACTCCTAAAACTATCAGTACTACTGCTACTATTACTATACCTGCATCTCCTGCTACTAATATAGCTATTGCTGCTACTGTAGCTCTTACTCTTTCTACAGCTACTATTGCTACTACTGCTATTACTCCTAGTACTACTACTACTACTGCTACAATTACGACTAGTACTATTACTACTAATAAAATTACTACTCTTATTACTTCTGCTACTGCTGCTACTACTACTACTACTGTTTCTACTACTAACAATACTACAACAACAACAACTACTACTACTTCTAATCCTTTTACTGTAGCTACCGCTGCTACAAGTAAAACTACTACTTTTGCAACTACTACTGTTGCCACTATTACTATTGCTTCTACTACAAGTAGTACTACTACTACTTCTTCTACTACTACTACTACAGCAACCACTACTACAACTAATACTACTACTGCTACAACTACTACTACTAATACTACTACTACTACTATTTCTACTATAACTGCTACTACAACTACAATTCCTACGCCTACCACCACCACTACTCCTACTACTAGTCCCACTCCTATTACTACTCCCACAACAACTCCTACTCCTAGTTCTACTCCCACCACAACTCCTACTCCTACTACTACTACTGCTCCTTCCACTACAACTACAACTACTTCTTCTACTAATATTACGACTACTACTACTACTACCACCACCACTGCTAACACTACTACTAGTACTACTACTAGTAGTTCTACTACAACTACCACTACTCTTAGACTACTACGACAATTACTTCTACTATTACTACTACTACTACAGTTACTAATGCTCCAATTATGACTACTACTACTACAAATACAATATCTACTATTACTACTACTATTACTACTTCTAATACTACAACTCCTAGTATAACAACAACAACAACAACAACAACTACTACTACTATCAATACTGCTCCTACTAATACTACTACTCCTGCTAATACTACTACTACGACTACTAATACTACTACTACTATTACTCCTATTACTCCTACTACTCCTAGTACTGCTAGTACTACTGCTCCTCGTACTACAACAACTACAATTCCAACTACTACTACTACTACAACCTTGACTACTACGACTTCTGCTACTACTACTGCTACTACTGCTACTGCCACTACTACTACTACCACTACTAGCACTACTACTGTAACTACTACTTCTACTACTACTGTTACTATTGCTATTGCTACTACTATTGCTACGACTACTACTAGTCCTGCTGCTGCTGCTACTACTACTACTACTACTACAACAACTACCACAACAACTACTACAACAACTACAACTATTGTGGCTGTTGCAACTACTACCACTAATATAACTTCTCCTCCTACTACTACCATAGCTACTACAACTACTACTGTTTCTACTACTACTACTACTACTACTACTACTTCTACTACTACTACTTCTACTGCAACAACAACTACTACTATTGTCGTTGTTTCTCCAACACCTGCAACTACTTCTGCTACTACTACTACAACTACTACTACTGCTGCTGCTATTACTACTTCTACTACTACTACTTCTACAGCTGCTATTACTACTAATGCTACTATTACTGCTATTGTTACTACTACTGCTTCTATTACCACTGCCATTATGCCTACTACGACAACTACTGCTTCTATTGCTTCGGCTACTACTACTACTTTAACTACTGTTGATGCGACTACTACTACTACTATTGCAACTATTGATGCTACTGCTACTACTACTACTATTGCTATTACTCCAAGTATTAGTACTACTACTGCTACTACTACGACAACTATTATTACTACTAATAATACTACGACTACTACTACTACTACTACTACTACTACTACTACTACTACTATTACTAGTAATACTACTTCCACTACTGCTACTACAACTGCAACTACTGCTACTACTATAGCCACTACAACAACTACTACAACAACTACTGCTACTAATACTGCTACTCCTTTTGCTACTACTACTTCTATAGCAACTACCACTGCTGCTACACCTACTAGATCTCCCACTACTACTACTGCTACTACCACTACTATTACTACTACTAGCATTGCTTCTATTACTACTAGTACTACTGCTGCTACTTTCGCTACAACTACTGCTGCTTCTACTACTTCTACTACTAGTACTGCTGCAAATACTACTAATACTAGTGCTACAACTACTACAACTATTGTTGCTAATACTACTATTACTACTACTACTATTTACTACTACAACTCCTACAACTACAACTACAATTCCTACCCATACCACCTCTACTACTCCTATGACTACTCCGATAACAACTCCTACTCCTGCTACTACTACTACTACAGTTACTCCTGCTACGCCTATTGCTACACCTACTACTAAAACTACTTCTACTAGTACTACTACTACCATTGTTACTAACACTCTGATTACTACTACTACTACTACTAATCCTACTACTACTACAACAACAACAACAACTACAACCACTACTATTACTACTACTATAATAACTACAACTACTACTAGTACTACTACAACTGTTGTTGCTACTACTACTACTACTGCTACTTCCACTACTATTGCTACTGCTGCTACAACTGCTTCTACTACTATCGCTTCTACAACTACGACTACTACTGCTACTTCTACTACTACTGCTACTGCTACTTCTAGTACTACTACTACTGCTACTGCTACTGCTATTACTACTACTACTATTCCTATTACTACTGCTCCTATTACTACTTCTACTGCTACTACGATTACTACTACTGCTACTACTATTACTACTACTGCTATTGCTACTACAACTACTACTGCTACAACAACTACTACTACTACTACTATAACTAATATTACTACTATTGCTACAACTTCTACTACTCCTGTTGCTACTACTACTACTGCTACAACCATTACTAACTCTACTGCAATTGCTACTACCACTACTACTATTCTTCCTACTACTTCTACTACTACTACAACTGCTACTACTACTACAAATACTACTGCTACTACTACTACTACTGCTGCTGCTGCTACTACTACTATTGCTACTACTACTACCACCACCACCACCACCACTACTACTACTACTATTATTACTATGACTTCTACTACTACTGCTACTGCTACTGCTACTGCAATTACTACTACTACTATTCTTATTAGCTCCTATTACTACTTCTACTACCACTCCTATTCCTACTACTGCTACTACTATTATTACTACTGCTACTGCTACTACAGCTACTACTACTATTACTATTACTACTACTACTACTACTACTATTACTATAACTAATATTACTACTACTGCTACTACTTCTACTACTGCTGTTGCTACAACTACTACTACCACCACCATTATTTCCTCTACTGCAATTGCTACTACTACTATTCTTCCTACTACTTCTACTACTAATACAACACCTACTACTACTACAAATACTACTGCTACTGCTACTGCTACTACTACTGCTACTACTACTACTACTACTACTACTACTACTAGTTCTACAGCTACTACTACTACTAATATTATTACTATGACTTCTACTACTGCTACTACTACTACAACAACAACTACTACTATTACTACAACTACTACTACTTCTACTACTACTACCAGTAATAGTACTACTACTATTGCTACTCCAACTACTACTTCTACAATTGCAACTTCTATGACTATTACTACTATTATTGCTACTACTACTACTACTAGTACTATAACTACTATACTTCTACAGCTGCTCTATGATACTACTACTATGAGTAATGCTTCTACCAGTACTATTAGTACTACTTCTGCTACAATTAATATTACTACGACTGCTGCTACTACTACTCGTACAACTACTTTGACTACTACTACCACTATTGCTACTACTATTACTACTATTACTACTACTACTATTCCTTCTCCTACACGTATTCCTACTACTACTTCCACTACTCCCACTGCTGCTACTAGTACTACTACTACTACTACTACTATAACTACTACTCTGACTATTACTACTACTACTTCTACTTCTACGACTACTACTACTGCGACTAGTAGTACTACTACTGCTATTACTACTGCTATTGCTACTACAACAACAACAACTACTGCTACAAATAGAACCACTATTTCTGCTACTGCTACTACTACTACTATTGCTAATACTATTATTGCTTCTACAATTAAATCTACAATTGTGACTACTACTACTACTGGTATTACAACTACTACTGTTGCTACTACTGCTATTGTGATAATTATTGTTGCTGCTACTACACTTATAGCTGCTATACTATTGCTACTTTTACTAGTACTACTACCAGTACTACAGCTGCTGTTGCTACTACTACTAATACAGCTACTATGACTACTACTATTGCTACTACCATGACTGCAAATACTACTACTGCTATGCTACTACTCCTACTACTAATAATACTACTATAACTAGTTCTACTACTGTTGCTGCTGCTGTTGCTGGGGATGCTAGTAACACTACTACTACAACTACTACTACATCTACTACTTTTGCAGCTACTTCTACTACTACTACTAGTAGTACCACTACTACTACTTCTGCCACAACTATGGCCACTACCGCTACTATTACAACAACAACTACTAGTACTACTACAACAATAACAACAACAACTACTACTATAACTGCTACTGCTGCTACTCTTACTCTTGCTACTACTACTATAGCTTCGCTGCTACTGCTACTATTACTACTAGTACTGCTACTACAGCTTCAACTGCTACTGCTACTACTACTACTGCTACTACTGCAACTACTACAGCTATTATGACTACTAGTAGTGCTACTACGACTGTGACTACTACTGCTCCTACTACCACTACTTATACTACTACTGCTACTGCTACTACTACATCTAATACTACAACTTCTGCTACTAATAATGCTACTAATTCTACTACTCTTATTGTTTCTTCTACTACTACTTCCGCTACCATAACTATTGCTACTTCGACTAATGCTACTATTGCTACTACTAGTATTACAACTAACACTATTACTACTGCTACTATTACTTCTACTACTACTAGTTCTGCAACTACAACTACGACTACTACTACTAATACTTCCGCTACTACTGCTACTACTATGACTACAACAACAACTACTACTATGACTGAGCCTGCTACTACAACTACTACTTCTACTTCTACTACTACAACAACAACTACTGCCACTACTGCAACTGCTGCTACCTCTACTACTACTGCTACTACTACTACTACTACTACTACTACTACCACACTACTACTACAACTACTACTACTAGCACTACTACTACTCCAATAACTACAACTATTACTATTATCAATACTACTACTACTACTACTACTACTACTACTATTACAACAACTACTACTATTACAACAACTCCTATTGCTACTAATACTACTCCTACCACTACTACTTCTACTAGTACTACTTATGCTGCGACTCATTGCTACTGCTACCTGGCAACACAAATTGCCTCAACTACTACTCCTTCTGCTGATGCTACTGCGACTACTATTGCTACTACTAATCCTGTTACTACTACTGTTGCTGCTGCAGCTACAGCTACTACTGTTCCTGCTACTACTGCCACTACTATTACAGCTACAATTACAATTAATACTTCTACTAGTACTACTTTTGCAATAACTACTACTACTACCGCAACTGCTATAGCTACTACTACTACTTCTACCTCTACTACAACAACGATAGCTACTGGAGCTATCTCTACTACTACTCCTATTGCCGCTACTACTACTACTACTATTAGTAATGCTACTACTACAACCACTACTGCTCCTACTACTTCTGCTACTACTAACGCAACTACTACTAATACTATTACCACTACTACAACTAATACTATTACTACTACTACTACAGCGGCTGCTTCTGCCACTACTTCTGCTTCTGCTGTAATGACAACTACTACTAATACTTCTACTACTACTGCTGCTAATACTACTACTACTATTTCTTCTACCACGACTACTAATCCAAATACTACTACTAATGCTACTACTCCTAATACTACTACTAATACTACTACTACTACTGCTACTGCTGCAACTACTGCAACTACTACTAATAGCACTACTACTACTGTTGCTATGCCTAATACTACCACTACTACTGCTGCTACTGTTACTATTACTATACTTACTACTATTGCTACTACTACTACTACTTCTACTACTACTACTACTGCTGCTACTGCTACTGCTACTACTATGTCTACTACAACTAATACTACCACTACTCTAGCTACTATTATTATTGCTACAACTGCTACGATGACTATTTATACAACTGCTACTCCCACTACTCCTACTGCCACTACTACAACTACTGCCACTAATATTACTACTACAACTATTACTACTTCTAATTCTCCTATTACTACTACTTCTGACAGTACTAATGCTACTTCTAATACAATGGCTATGACTACTACTACTACTACTGCTACTGCTGCTGCTACTGCTACTACTGCTACTACTACTATGACTGCTACCGCTACTATGATTGCTACTACTGCTACTACTGCTATGACTGCTACTACTATTGCCGCTGCTACAATGGCAACTACTGTTACCACTACTATGACTGTTACTACTACTGCTGATGCTACTACTATTACAACAACAACAACAATTACTACTACAACTACTACTATTGCTACTACCGCTTCTGCTACTACAACAACTACTACTACTATAACTAGAACTGCTGCTGCTATTACTCATACTACTCCTACTGCTACAACTACAACAATAACTACTACTACTACTAATGTAACTACTCCTAATACTACTACCACTTCTACTACGACTACAACTACTACTATTGCAATTAATACTACTACTACTATTACTACTATCGCTACTACTACTACTACTCTGACTACTGCGACTACTGTCACTACACCTGCTACGACTACCGCTGCTGCTACTGCTACTACTATTACTGTTGCTATCACTACTACCCCAACTACTATTACTATCACTGCACCGACTGCTACTACTACTAGTACCAACACAACTTGTACCACAATGACAACTACTACTACTACTATTACGTCTACTACTACTACTACTACAACCATTTCTACGATGGGTACTGCTGCTACTATTGCTACTACTGTTACTACTACTATTACTACTACTATTACTACTATTACAATAAAAACAACAACAACAACAACTACTTCTAAAATGACAACTACTTCTACTACTAATAGTAATACTATAACTACTACTACTACCACTACTACTAATATTACTACTACTACAAATTCTACTACTACTACTACTACTACAAAAACAAATACTATGACTACCACTTTTGCTATTACTATGACTATTACTACTACTACTACTGTTGATACCACTATTATTGCTAATACTGCTGCTTCGACTCCAACTATTACTACTATTAGCTACTACTACCACAACTTCTACTACCACTAGCACTTCTACCACTATTGTTGCTGCTACTACTATTAATGCTGCTACTACTGCTATGACTGTTGCTAGTTCTCCTACTACTACTACAACAACCACGACTACTATTAATGCTACTTCTCCTACCACTACTATAACTAGTACTACATGTCCTACTACTACAACTACTACTATAACTACTATTATTGCTACTATTACTATTACGACCACCACAACCACTATGACTACTGCTGCTACTACTTCTACCACTACTACTAATGTTGCTGCTATCACAACTACCACTACTACAGCTAATATTGCAACTACTACCACTACTGTTGCTACTGCTAGTACTACTACTTATCCTACTACTATTGATATTGCTATTACTGCAACTACTAATACTACTACTACTACTACAACAACAACAACAACTACTACTACTACTATTTCTCCTACTACTTCTGCTATTGCAATAATTACCGCTACTACTACTACTAACACTACTACTACTCCTCCTGTAGCTATTGCTACAACTACTACTACTTCTACTCCTATGACAATTACTAATACCACTACCACTATTACTACTACTACTACCACTATTACTGCGTCTATTACTACTAATACTACTACTACTACGACTGTTACTTCTTCAATTACTACTACTACTACTATTGCTACTACTTCTAATACTGCTACAACTACTACTTCTGCTATTGGGACAACTGCTAATATTACTACTACTAATACTACTGCTATTGCTGCTACAGCTGCTACAACCACTACTGCTACCATGGCTACTACTGTTACTGCTACTACAACAACTACTACTGTTGCTACATCTGTTGCAACTACTGTAACAGCTGCCACTACTACAACTCCTACTTCTACAATAGTTGCTTCTACTATAGCTACTGCTACTACTACTGCTACAACTACTACTGCTACTACAACTACTTCTGCTATAACTACCACTATAGCTACTACTTTTAATATTACTTCAACTACTGCTATTGCTACTTCATCTACCACTCCTAGTACTACTAATACTTCTACTACTACAATTGCTGCAATAGCTACTACAACCACTTCTTTGACTACTACAGCTACTACAACTACAACTGCTACTACTATCACCAGTACTACTACTACTACTATGACTATGACTACTGATACTACTACTGCTACTACGACTACTAGTAATACTACTTCTCCAATTACTACTACTACTGCTACTACTACTGTTGCTACTACCACTACGTCTACTACTTCTACTACTACTACTACTACTATGACTACTACTACTACTACTACCACTACTACTACCACAACTACAACTACTACTATTACTACTGCAACTTCTACTACCACTACTAGTACTACTATGACTAGTACTGCTACTACTGCTACTACTACTTCTACTACTACTGATTTTACTACTACTACAGCTACTACTACTACTACTATTGCTACTACAACTCCTACTACTATTGCTAATACTGTTACTACTGCTACATCTACTTCTACAGAAACTACCGCTACTTTTGCTACTGCTACAGCAATTACTACTGCTACTACAACATCTACTGCTGCTACTACTACTACTACTAGGACTAATACTACTTCTACAACTACTACTATGACTACTGCTACTACTGCTACTAATTCTCCTATTACTGCTACTACTACCATTGCTACTACTACTGCTACTCCTACTGTTGCTACTACCGCTACTTTTACTACTGCTACTACTACTACTGCTACTACGACTACAACTACTGTTGTTGCTGCTAGTGCTACTGATGAAGCTACTACTGCTAATTCTATACCACTACTAGTACTACTTGTACTAGTACTACTACTGCTGCTGCTACTGCTAAAACTACTACTACAACTGCTATTACTACTAAGTTTGCTGCAATTGCAACTGGTACTACTTCTACTACTACTATTAGTACAACTATTGCTGCTACTGCTATAGCTGTTACAACAACTACAACTACTGCTACTACTACTACTTCTAGTATTGTTACTGCTACTATTACGATGACTACTATTACCGCTACAGCTACAATTACTAGTACTTGTACTACTTCTACTACGGCTACTATGACTATTGCTACCACTACTTCCACTCCTACTACTACTACTTCTACTATTACTACTTTTCCTACTACTACTACTACCATTCCTACAACTACTACTACCACTTCCACCACTACTACTACTTCTACTACTAACAGTACAACTACTACTAGTAGTACTAGTCCTACTACTCCAACTACTACTACTACAACCGCTACCACTACTACTATTGCTGCTACAGCTATTGCTATTGCTGCTACTATTACTTTTCCTCCTCCTCCTCCTACTACTATAGTTATTATCGCTTCTCCTCTCACTATAGCAACCACTACTAATACAACAACTTTTCCTTCTACTACTACTATTGCTTCAACTATAACAACAAGAACAACAACCACTACTACTACCACTATTACTACTACTACAGCAACCACTGTTGCTATGATTACTGCTACTAATGCAACTACTGCTACTACTGCTACTACTGCTACTACTCCTACTGCTAGTACTATTGTTACTACTACTTCTGCTATTACTACTACTATTATTACTACTCATACTACTACTGCTGCTATGACTACTACTGCTATTGCTACTACTACTACTACTACTAACAACACTACTACCAACTAAAGCAACTACTACTACTCCTCCTACTACTACTCCTACTACTGTTGCTACTACTACTACTACTACTACTCCTGCTACTACTAGTACTACAACTACTACTACTGCTACTGGTACTACTGCTACTATCGATCCTACTGCTACTAATGCTACTTCTGCTACGATTGCTACTACTACTGCAGCTACTATTGCTACTGCTACTACTAATACTACTATTGCTACCGCTACTACAGTGACTACTATTGCTACTACTAGTGCTACTCCTACTATCAATACCAATACTTCTACTACCACTACCACTATCGCTATTTTTGCTATTGCTACTACTACTAGTACTGCTACTCCCACTACTGCTACTACTGTTGCTACTACTACTGCAACTACTACTAATACTGCTAAGACTATAATTGCTACTATTACGACTACTACTGCTCCCACTACTACTACAACTAGTACTTCTACTACTACTACTACTACTACTTCTACCACTACTACGGATACTATGGTTACTACTGCCACTACTACAACTATTGCCACTACTGCTTGTACTACAATGACTCAAACTGCTACTACTATAACTATCAGAATAATGACAAAAACAACAACTACTACTACCACCACCACTACTACTTCGCCCCCTACAACTAGCAAACTACTAGTACTACTGCTGCCACTACTTCTCCTACTTCTACTACTACTGCTACTACTACTATTGGCAAAATTACTACTATTGCTACTACTCTTACTACTACAACAACTACAACTACTATTACAGCTACTACAGCTACTTTTGTTACTATCACTACTACTATTACTACTTCTACCACCACTCCTGCTACTACCATTACTACTACGACTACTACTACTACTATTGCTACTACTAGTAATACAATAACTACTACTTCAACTACTACTACTACTTCTTCTACAACTACTTCTCCTACTACTTTGGTTACTCTTGCTACTACTACTACCGCTACTACCACTACTACGATAGCTGCTACTACTACTGCTACTACTACTACCACTACTACTACTATAACCACTTCTACAATAGCTACTATTACTCCGACTACTTCCATTGCTACTACTGCTTCTTTGGCTACTACTACTACTATAATTAGTACTACTGCTACTACTACTACTATTGTTAGTACTATTGCTACTACTACTCTTGCTATGACTACTACTACTAGTACTAATTCTATAGCTACTACAACTGCTAATACTACTACCGCTACTATAGCTAATGCTCCTATTACTACTATTACTACTACTGCTGCTACTACTTGTGCTACAACTAGTACTCCTGCTACTACTACTGCTACTACTATTACTATTACTACTACTACTACTAGTAATTCTACTAACATTACTACTACTACTTCTACAACAACTACTACTGCTACTACTACTATAACTACTACTGCAGCTACAAATACTATGACTATGACTACTGCTGAAACTACTACTGTTGCTATTTTTGATGTCGCTACTAAGGCAGCTACTACTATTGCTACTAGTACTACTACTACTACTTCTTCTCCTACTACAATAATAACTACTACTACACTATTAGTCCTACTATAACTACTACTAATACTACCACTCCTACTTTTGCTTCTAATACTATTGTTATGGCCACTACTACAGCTGCTCCAACTTCCACCACCACTACTACTCCCACTAATACCACTACTATTGCTGCTGCTGCTACTACTTCTAATAAAATTACTACTACTGCTGCAAGTACTGCTACTATTGCTACTACTACTACTACCACAATTACTAGTAGTACTTCTACTTTTGCTTCAACTACTACTGCAACTTCTACTATCGCTACAACAATGACTACAGCTACTACTACTAAGACAACAATAACTTCCTCTACTACTGCTGCAACTGCTACTTCTAATTCTACTATAACTATTGCTACTACTGCTACTAGTACTACTACTAGTTCTACTACTACTGCTGCTGCTGCTGCTACAGCTGCTACTGCTACTGCTGCTGCTGCTACTACTACTACTACTACTACTACTGCTGCTACTGCTACAACTACTACAGCTACTACTACTACTGCTACTACTATTATGGCTACTGCTAGTACTACTTCCTTGACTATTACTGCTACGACTACTTCTATTACTACTACTACAACTCATGGTACTTCTACTGTTACTACTATTGCTACTATGACTACTATTTGTACTATGCATGCTACTACTAGTACTACTACTGCCACTACTCCAACACGACTATAACTACTATTGCTACGATGGCTACTAATGCAACTACTATTACTACTACTGGTACTACTTCTATTACAGCTACTCCTATTCCTGCTACTACTACTACTACTACCACTACAGCTACTCTTGATATTGTGGCAATAGTTACAAGTACTACTACTAGAACTACAACTACTATTGCTACTTCCACTATTATTGCTACTTCTGCTGCAACTACTACTAATCCAACTACTACCACTACAACTAATACTACCACTATGATTGCTACTAGTCTTACTACTACTACTGTTACTGCTACTGCTAGTAGGAATTACAGTAGTAGTAGTAGTTGGAGTAATAGCAATTGAAGCAGTAGTAATAGTAGCAATAGTAACAATATTGGCTACATTTGCAATAGTTGCTCTTATAGGAGAAGTTGCAGTAATAGTGATAGTAGTAGTTGAAGTTCTACTAGTAGTGGTGGTGGTAGTAGTGTTAATAATCATTATTATTGTAGTAGTAGTAATAGCAGCAGCAGCAATTGTAGTTGTAGTAATAGGAGTAATTGTAGTAGTATTTATAGTAGTAGCAGTAGTAACAATCAAAGCAGTAGTAGCAGTAGTAACAATCTGAGCAATAGTAGCAGTAGTAACAATAAGAGCTGTAGTAGCAGTAATAATAATTCGAGCAGTAGTAGCAATTGCAGTAGTAGTGGTAGCTAAAGTAGTAGTTGCAATAGTAGTAGTTGTTATTGTAGTAGTCGTAGTAGTAGTCATTATAGTAGTAGTAGTAGCAACAATTGTAGTAGTAGTATTAGCAGTAGCCATAGTAGTAATCACAGTAGTAGTCATAGTAGTTGTAGTAGCTGCAGCAGTAGCAGTAGTAGTAGTTGTTGTCACAGTTGTAACAATTGTAGTAGGAGTAGTAGTAGTAGCAGTAGTTGAAGTAGTAGTCATAGTAGTAATAGTTTCAACAGTAGTACCAATAATAATAGTAGTAGCAGTAGTAGCAACAGTAGCAGCAGGTGTAGTAGTAGCAGTAGTAGCAATAGTAGTAATAGGAGCAGTAGAAGCAGTATAAGAAGTAGGGGTTATTCTAATGATAGTAGTTGTAGTAGTAGCAGTAGTAGTAGTAGTACAAGTAGTATTATTGGTAGTAGTCGCAGTAGTAGCAATTGTGCTAGCAGTAGTGGTAATAGTTGTAGTAGTAGTAGCCATAGTAGTAGTCATAGTAGTGCTTACAGTAGTAGCAGTAGTAATAGTTGTAGTAATAGCAATAGCACTAGTAGTAGGAGAAATAGTAGTAGTAGTAGTGCTAGTGGCAATAGCAGCAGCAGAAGTAGTAGTAGCAATAGTAGCAGTAGTAGTATTACAAGTAGAAGTAGTAGCAGTAGTCTCAATTGTACCAGTTGTAGTAGGAGTAGTAGCAGTAGTAACAGTAGTAGTTTGTTGTAAGGGGAGTAGGAGTAGTAGTAACGGCAGAAGTTATTGTTGAAGTAGTAGTAGTAGCAGTAATAAAAGTAGTAGTAGTAGTAGTAGTTATAGTAGGAGTAGTAGTAGTGTAGTAGTTGTTGGAGGGGAAGTAATAATTGTAGTAGTTGTGGTTATTGTTGTTGTTGATATTATTGATGTAGTTGTAGTAGTAGCAGTAGAAGTAGTTATAGTAGTCATAGTACTAGCAGAAGTTGTAGTAGTAGTAGTAGTAGCCGTAGTAGCCGTAGTAGCCATAGTAGTAGTAGAAGTAGCGATAGTAGCAGTAGTAGTAGAAGTAGTAGCAGTAGTAGTGGGAGTAGCAGTATTAGTAACATTCATAGTAGTAAAAGCAGCAGCAGTAGTAGTAGCAGTACAAGCACTAGTAGTAGTAGCAGTACTAGCAGTAGTATTCATAGTAGTGGTAGTAGCATTACTAGTAGTTGGAGTAGTAGTAGCAGCATCAATAGTAGTTGTAGTAATAGTAGTAGTGTTGGTGGTAGCAGTAGTAGTGGTGGTGGTGGTGGTGGTAGTAGTAGTAGTAGCAGTAGTAGTAGTAGTCGTAGTAATAGTAACAATAGTAGCAGTAGTAGAAGTAGTAGTAGTAGTAGTAGTAGTAGTAGTAGTAGTAGTAGTAGTAGTAGTCATAGTCGTAGTACTGTGGTTGCCGTAGTAGTAGTAGTATTATTCGTAGCAGTAGCAGCAGTAGCTTTAGTAGTGGTAGTAGTGGTAATAGTAGTAGTAACAATAGTCACTATAGTAGTAGAAGTAACAATCCGAGTAGTAGTAGTGGCAGTAGCAATGTTAGTATTAGTCGAAGTAGTAGCAACAAGTGTAGCAGTAACACTAATAGTTGTTGTAGTAGTAGCAGTTGTAGCAATAGTTGTAGTTTGAGTAGCAGTAGTAGTAGTAGTAGTAGTAGTAGTAGTAACACTAGTAGTTGTAGTGGTACTAGTGGTAGCAGAAGTAGAAGTAGTAGTAGTACTATCACTAGTAGTTGTAGCAATAGTTGCAATAGTAGCAGTTGTAATAGTATGAGTCAAGGTTTTATGGTGCGGTTTCTGTTTCGGTTTCGGGACCCAGCGATACAGATACGTCTCGGCCGTTTCGGCTGTTTCGATTTTAGTTTCGGCCGTTTCGATTTCGGCCGAAAGATTTTTTTAAATTATTAATTGGGTGTTGACCAGAGTTTGACTATATTTTGACTATACTTTGACTTCAAATTTAGAATATGATAAAATATTGGAAAAAATTTGAAAATTTTGCAAAATTAGGAATGAATTTATACTTAATTTTATAATAATATTAAATATTATTTTAGTTGATTAAAGTTAATTTTGATAGTTAGTCACTGATATAGCCTACTTTTAATATATAGTAGTGTATTAAAAAACCATATAAGAAATAATATGAATATGATTAAAAGTTAAAAATTAACATAAGCACATTTAGTTTTTCATTAAAATGTACTTTACACATACATAATTTATAAATTCTAAGATAATACAACTAATCATCATAATCATCATCAGTTGAGTTTGGAAATAATATATGAGAAATAATATGAATATGATAAAAAAATAAAAATTAACATAAGAAAATTTAACTTATTATTAAAATATGATTGCTATATACATAATTTATGAAATATAATGTAATACAACTAATCATCATCATCATCAGTTGAGTTTAGAACATCTGGATGTTGAATTATTAATTCAGTACCTGAACGATCCAAATGAACATTTCTAGACATACGACAACAACTACCTCTACGCAATCTCGTGACAGCGATCCACATGAGGGTCAGACTGACACAAATTTTTTTTGCCTTTACTTTCGGTGGAACAACCATTCACACATGCACGTGAACAAAAAAATCAACGTGTTTCGATCAAAATCATTTTCATTTTAGTTTCAACCAAAATATTTTTTTTATTAATTATATTTTGACTAAAATATAACTTTATTTCCATTATTTTTTAACTTCAAATTATAAAATTAAAATATATTTAAAAATTTTAAAAAATAATGAATAATTACGTAAATAATATTATGCACGTGAATAGTATCTGACAGAAATCGATAAGGACGTCAAAATCAAATTGGCGACAGCGCTGGCACCAATTTAAGACCGGCCTCAGCTTGCAGGAGTACGGGTCAGGTTGGTGAAGGCACAAGATAGGCGAGGGAGCTACGGTAGACTAGCAAGTGCGCAGGGCCCTTGGGCTCGGACACGAAGCCGGCGCGAGGTCCCCCCCCCTGGCAAGCTCCCGCGCGCGTGAGCCAGGCGAGCTCTCCCCCGCGCTCCCGAGCCTGGCGAGCTCCCGCCCCCGCACACGAGCCCGACGAGCTCCCTCCTCAGCGCCCGAGCCCGACGAGCTCCCACTCCCGCCTGCGCGCTCGCCCGACGGGATCCCATCCTCGCTCGTTGGTGAAGATGAATAGTAAACCCTAACCGATCAGTTCGGGACCGGCCAAAACTGAGCCGTATTGGCCGAAATGACTCGGTTTTGGCCGAAACATAAAACCATGGTATGAGTAGTAGTAGCAGTAGTAGCAGTCCTAGCAGTAGTAGTAGTAGCTTGCATAGTAGAATAAGTAGTAGTTGTAGGAGTAGTAATGGATGTAGTAGTAGCAATAGTAGTAGGAGTAGTGGTAGTAGCAGTTGCCATAATTGTAGTAGTAGCAGCAGCAACACTAGTAGTTGTAGCAAAAGTAATAGTATGAGAAGTAGTTGTAGTAGCAATAGCAGTAGCAGTAGTAGCTGTAATAGTAGTAGTGGTAGTAGCAGTAGTTACAGTAGTAGCAACAGTAGTAGTAGAAATTATAGTAGCAGAAGTAGCAGTAGTAGATGTGGTACTAGTAGTCTTAGTAGTAGTAGAAGTAGTCGTAGTAGCAGCAGTGCAGTAGTAGGAGAACTTGTAGTAGTTGTTATTGTAGGAGAAGTAGTAGTAGTTGTAGCAGTAGTACTAGTAGTAGCAATATTAGTAATAGTAGTTGTAGTTGTAGTAGTAGTAGAAGTAGCAGTAGAAATAGAAGTAGTGGTGTAAGTAGTCATAGTAACAGTAGATGTAGTAGTAGTACTAGAAGTTATAGTTGTAGCACTAGTTGTAGCAGCAGTAGCAAAAGTAGTAGCAGTTGTAGTAGCAGTAGTAGCGGAAATAGCTGTAGTTGTAGTAGTAGAAGTGGAGTAGCATAAGCAAAAGTAGCAATAGTAGTAGTAGTAATAGTAATAGTAGTAGCTATAACTATAATAATAGTAGTAGAAGTAGTATTTGTAGTATTTGCGGAGCATTAGTAGTAGTTCTTGTAGTAATAGTAAGAGTATTAGTTGTAGTAGCAGTCATAGTAGTAGCCGTAGTAGCAGGAGTAGTAGTATTAGTAGTAGTAGCAGTAGCGATAGTAGTAGAGAAGTAGTAGCAATTATTGCCGTGGTAGTAGTAGGAGTAGTAGGAGTAGTAGTAGTTGCAGGAGACATAATACTAGTAGCAGTAGTAGTAGCAGCAATAGTACTAGTAGTACGATAAGTAGTAGGAGTAGCAATAGCAAAAGAAGTAGTAACAGTAGCAGCAGTAGCAGTAGTAGCAGAAGCTGCAATAGTAGTTGGAAAAGAAGTTATAGTAGTAGTAGTAGTGATCGCAGTAGTGGTAGTAGTAGTAGTATTAATTATTATGATGAGAAAAGTAGTAGTAGTAGCGGTGGTGATTGTTGTGGCAGTATTACTAATAGTAATAGTAGTAGTAGTACCAGTAGCAACAACGATAGAAGAAGTAGTAGGAATAGTAGTGGCAATAGTAGTAGTAGCAATAGCAATAGTAGCAGTTGTAGCAGTAGTAGTATTAGCAGTATTAGTAGTAGCAGTAGTAGCAATTGTGGTAGCTGTAGTAGTTGAAGTAGTAGTAGTGGTAGTAGTAGTAAGAGCAGCAGCTGTAGTAGAAGTAGTGGTAGTAGTTATGGAATTAGTAGTAGAAGAAGTAGTAGTAGTAGCAACAGTAGCAGAAGCAATAGTAGTAGTAGTAGTAGTAGTAGTAGTAGTAGTAGTAGTCGGAGTAGGAGGAGGAGGAGGAGGAGGAGGAGTAGTAGTAGTAGTAGTGGTAGCAGTAGCAATAAGAGCAGTAGCAGCAAACTAGGAAGTTGTAGTAGTAGTTGTAGGAATAGTAGTTGTAGGATCTATAGTAGTAGCAGGAGAAGTAGTATTAGTTGTTATGATAAGAGAAGTAGTTGTTGTAGTAGTAGTAGTGATAGTTGTAGCAGTAGTAGTAATAGTTGTATTAGTCGTAGTTGAAGTGGCAGTAGCGTTAGAGGAAGTTGATGGAGTAGTAGTGGTATTAGTAGTATTAGCAGTATAATAGTGGCAGTTGTAGCTATAGTGGTAGTAATAGTATTAGTAGTAGCATCAGTAGCAGTTGTGGTAGCAGAAGTAATAGAAGTAGTAATAACAACAGCAGTGGAAATAGCTGTAGTAGTTGTGGTATTAGTAGTACTAGTACTTGTAGAAGTAATAGTAGCAGCCGTAATAGTAGTAGCAGATGTAGCAGTGGTAGTGATAGTAGTAGTTATCGTAGTAGCAGTAGCAATGTGTTAGCAATAGTTGTGGTAGCAAAAGTTGTAGTAGTAGGAGAAGTTGTAGTAGTAGATGTAGTAGCAATAGCAGTAGTAGTAGTCATAGTAGTAATAGTAGTTGTAGTATTTGAAGTAGCAACAGTATTAATAGTAATAGTAATAGTAGTAGCAGCATTAGTAGCAGTAGTAGTAGCCGTAGTATCAGTAGTAGTAGCACTAGTAGCAACAGAGGTAGTAGTAGTAATAGTAGCAGCAGTAGTAGTAGTAATTGTAGTAGTAGTAGTAGCAGTAGTAGTGGTAATAGTAGTGGGAGTGGTAGTCATAGTAGAAGTAGTAGTAGTAGTATAGGCTATAGTAGTTGTCGTACGAGTCGCCATTTTAGTAGCAGTAGTAGTGGTAGTTATTGTTGTATTAAGAGTAGTAGTTATAGTATCAGTTGTAGCAGTTGTAGCAATAGTAGCAGTAGTAGTAATGTAGTAGTAGTAGTAGCTATAGTAGCTATAGTGGTAGCAGCAGCAGTAGTAACAGTCGCAGTAGTATCAGTAGCAGTAGTGGCAGTAGCAATAGTGGTAGTAGTAGTAGTGGTAGTACTAGTACTGGTAGTACTAGTTGAAATAGGTGTAGTAGTTGCTATAATAGTAGTAGCAGTAGTGCAGTAGTATTGGTAGTTGCACTAATAGTAGTAGTAGTAGTAATTGTGGCAATTATAATAGTAGCAGTGGTATTAGGAGTAGGAGAAGTTGTCGTAGGAGTAGTAGTAGCAGCCGCAGTAGCTA